>JAUUEB010407637.1:0-10558 GCA_032362205.1 Clione limacina
TACTCCCTAAGCCTTTGACTCTCCCTAAGCCTCCCTCTGATGGGGGATCCCACAAGGCAGTGGGTAGACAGTTACAGGTTGTACCGTTTACTGTTATAACGGTAGCAGCAAGGCAGGACTAACCAGCGGCTGACACTGACAATGGGGCTAAGAAATAAATTTTATATGGGCAAGGATCTGCCTAAACAAAATATTCTTATTTACTTTTATAAGATCCTTAGGTAAACTACTACAACCAGAACAATACAACTCAACAATTTTCCTTTTAAACTAATATTGAAACATTTATTCACATTTTCTCAGTACACAAACAATATAGTATTGACATAATATTGATAGCAAACAGGTTTCGCCACTAGGGCCTTTTCAGTGCTTAACAAAACATTAAAGTAAATACGAACATATATACATTATCCAAAAGTAAATAATGAATACAGCTTAAGTAAAATTCAACTAACAAATTCACAATATACAGAACCAACTCAAAATGTACAAGGTCAGCAAATCTAAGCAAATCAATGTAGTCAATAATTCATTAATATTTAATGAATTCAAAATATTTTTTAATGAAAGCCAAACCCTGTAAATGAACTAGCCAATCAGATCCTGTTATCAATAGATTGAGCCTAGTAAAAGACAAAACCTGTAAAACAAAGGCGTATGGAAGGATTTGATGCATCATATTATAAGGTACAATTCAATTTAATGAAAGCTGAGACACATTTTTGTCAGTCTGATTTATAAAAAGTGTTTCTTTGTTCATCATTGTTCATTTAAAAAAAGGAATTTCAGGCAATCCAAAGCCTGCAACCAACAAAAGTTGGAACAGGGTGGGTTAATATTATTTTGTTTTTTTAAATTTCAAATTTGTCTAAAGCAGACACCAAAAGGTAGCCAAGTATCTTTTGAGTTTACATGAGCAATTATGTGTTACCTAGCACTTTTTAGTGGTTTAAATTTTCTCACACATTCTACTTGTCATTGGCTGATAATGAACTAATTCTATGTCTATTTTAATTCTTTAAGAAAATGTAATTATTTTCGTACAGGTAGTAGTTTTACCATTTTTCTGATATATCAAAATGGACATGCAGATAGCTAGTTTATTCTCAGCATACAATATATTGTTAAAGCCATCACATTTTTTCTGCACCCTGTCACTTGTATCTTATTTCTAATGTTTCTCTTTTCAGGGGCTCAATGTGAAGACTTACTGATATGCATGTGCCAGCCAGCAAAGAAAGACGTGTGCATCAAATGCTTGGTTTCTATCCAGAATAAAGATGAACAACAATTCCACTGAGCTTGAAGCAGAAATTCCGAGAGATACTGGTGATGACCTGTTCAATGTTGTTTGTGGAGATTTGGGTCTAGGGGAGAGCACAAGGAGCAGTATCTACCTGAATTATCACGAGCCGTTTATATGGAAAGAACATCATGGATCCCTTCAAGACATTGAGCCACTGCTGCATCAAGCAAAATCTTGTCAGGACAAATATAATTCTTATAGAAGGGCCCATTCAGTGAATTTCAAAGACAATAGTCTGTTTTTGCGCAAATTTCAGTCAACTTTTTTGAGGGGTCGTAGTAAAAATAGAGACAGTGATGATGATGATGCAAGTGAGACTTTTCCTACATATGCTGATGTGCCTTATGGGACGTCTATGAGGCAGCAGAAGAAATTATTTGAAAAAGAAGTTTGTGATCTTCAACGACAGCACAAGTTGAGTCAGTCAGAGGAGGATAAAGATAAAGGTAAGAGCAGTTTTCTCTGACATTTCAGTATATTATCTGTTTTTCTATGTTGACCCTGGAATTTGGACCTTGTAGAAATATGATGACTGTATATATATTTATATTGAGTGAGGCAAATTTCCTAAACTTTGAAGCTGTAGTGTTTCTGAAGTATTCATTGAATTAGTTGGTGCTTTGTTATACAGGAACTATTATATCATATCAACTTATCATATAAGTATAATATGTGTCTGTTACAATTGGACGACAAAGAAGTGCTTGAATAATCAATAATTGTGTACAATAAATTAATATCAAAGGTTAGATTTCAACTTATATGAGGTACTTAAGAATATTGTTCTAAAAGATTGACCAATCCTCCTTTTTGCTGGATACCAATGCACAGCCTTTACTTCAACCCTTTAATTGTTTTCTCATGTCAATCAAGTCCCAACAATATAATATCCTCTGCATGATGATGCATATAAACCCATTTTCCCCTGCAATTAAAATCCAATCATATACACCATGTTAAAAAATGGACTCATAAATATCTGTCTAATATTCTTATTTTCAATCAAAATTTCAATTTCAAGACTTGGATTCCTCTTCTGCGCCTTTTATTACATTTGAAATGTGTACTGATTTTTGTTATACATTTTTTAAAACAAATAATTGACTGATAACAAATTGTTATATCTTCTGAACAGTTAAATATAAAATCAAAAACAGTAACTTTTCTTTTTAAGCAGTATTTTTCAAGAGCAATCATGAAAACTCATCTCTAAAATTTCATAAACATTAATAAAGTATTAAGCCAGTTATGCTAGTCTAAACTATGCACAGGAGCAGTTAAGATGGTGTCTGTGAGTTACTGCCCTTTGTAAACAGTATTTTTCAGTTTCTAATTTTTACTATAACTTGATGTGATAATCAAAGAAACTCATCTGCAAAAATTCATAAAAATCAATACAATATTAAGCAAGTATTAAGTTCTAAACTATGCACAGGAATTTGTTTTAGCAGTTAGATGGTGTCTGTGCCCTTTGTAACCATTTTTTTTAATGACCTTCACACAATAAACTAAAAATAATAATGTAAACTCACCAGCTAAATTTAATAAAAATTAATATGGCTTTAAGCCAGTTATTCTGTTCTAAACTATGCACAGGACCTTTTTCAGCAGTAAAGATGGACTGTGTGAAATCTTTGAAATTCCTGCTTTAACTTCTGAGTTCATGGCAGAGTGACCAATGGTCACACCAACTTGGTAATGTAGCACACAAATCTTAGATACATTAAAGAGAAACTGCTGAAAACAGATGTTTTTATATTTAAAGTTATTGGAAGTTATTTCAATTTGTCAATAACGGTCAATAATTTAAAAAATATATATATATGTTCTGTTTATTTGAACAGATAGTGACACTTTTTAGATTGGTTTTCTTTTCAAAAAACATTTCACAATTTTTGTTCAAAATGGCAATTTGTTTTTCCCATTGGCTAAATAGTACTGTATTAAAATGGTTTTAGATTTCGTTGAAAATGAAAGTAGTTGTCATGGTTATAAATTATATGAGTCCACTTTATTCTTTTGACACATATTAGTTTCAAAAAGTGGATAGCAAGATATCCAATTTTTAACATGCTATGCATAAAACATCATTATGTATGTGACACTCCAAATCAAAAGGAACCACTTGAAGCGCATTTCAAAAACTGATTTTTTTAATGTTTCACATATGCACACTCTAAACATCTATATAATATAGGAAGTCATTTGCTGAAAGATGGAGTAGTTATGACCTTCTATAGGCCTGATATGTGAAAAACAAGGTTTTGAGAAAATAACATTTAAACTTTTATGAACAACAGATTTGAGAGGAACCATTGTCTCACAAAATGTATTTGTACACATACAAATCTTTAATTTGTGTCATAATCTTTATAATTTATAAATTAAAATGGCTTAGGAGGCTTTAAAGTGCAACAATTGGAGTCTTCAATTTCTTTAAATTATTTATCAATTTGAAAGTTTTGGAATGTATACATGTTACGCAAATAACACAAACAGAATAAATACTGTGTATGCTTCATTACAAATTGGTATATTGAATATTAACAAAGATTTATGTGGCCTTCAATGTTTGAGACATTTTCATTGCCTCAGGCAATATAATATGAGGAATATAAAGAATTTTGGAATGCTTTTTGATAAAGCCAATTGTAATAGTAATAGCCAGTTTACTGATTTTATGTTTAGCCAACTGCTTTGTACACTCATAACTCAAAACTCTTTGATGGTCCCTTCACCCAGGCAACAGCTGCTAACTGTCTGCAGAAGTTAATCTTTTATTTAGACTGATAGAAGTGACAATAAATAATTCTGTACATCTCAGATGCTTGCACTGATAAGGAAATCTATTACACATTCGTGATAAGCACAGTTACCACATTCATTGATAGCCAATGTCCACACATTTTCAAGCATGAAAATTGTTTCCTCATATGTAATCCAATCACAGACTTCTCAGACCCTTTGAAGCAGAAGCTGATTACCTTTCCTGGTGCTTTTTTCCAACTGGATTAATATGTTATTCTCTCAATACCTTCAATCCATGAATTCAACACTCATACATTCATTTCCTTAATCCATTAAAAAACAAGCATGTCTGAAAATTAACAAGATAAGTCTTTGTATTGCTTTTGTTATATTGTTTTCTCAGCTGATTTTCTGTAGTCTATGATTGTTAATCCTTTTAAGAAAAAGATAATGGAAATCAATATTGTAGGTTTGAAATAGCTATTACATGCCTCACGGTACATAAAATCAATGTTGTTGCAATGTGTTAACTTGGAGGTTTCTAATAGCCCAAGTGAAGGAAAACAAAATGTTACACACATGATGTTGTCAGTGATTAAGCTTTGAGCTAACTTCAGTAAGAACAATATTTGTCAAGCATCTAACATGGGGAGCAGTAGTGAAGATTCAGCATGTGAAACACATAATTTGGATTTGGATGCGGATGGTACTTACATTATTTTTATAGATCATGATTTTTTACAACACAGTAAAAGGACAGCAAACATCTTCACCATTTTTTTTGCTTGAAAGTCTCTAATTTTTCTCTGCGAGTTTATTCATTTATCTTAAGACATGCATCTTATTTCTCTGGCCTTGTTCTTCTTTTATCCCTGTCTCTCATAATTCCATCTCTGATGTACATTGAAAACATTGACTTTAAACTACTGTCTGCTGGTGTCAACTTATATCTTTCAACTTTTACTGACAAAACTCTTCTCTTTATTTTTCATCTCTTTAGTTCCATTTCACCACTATTCAGCAATGTTTTCCTGTTCTATAAAAAAAAAATGAAATTGATGATCACTCAAAACAACGGCATTTAAGCAAGTTTTCTTTTGGAGACATCCAATAATCAAAAAAAATGTCTTTTGAGTTTTTTAAAGTGGATAATATTGGTGTTTTCTTCAACACCAACATCTTCCTCTTCTACTTTTCTCTTGCTACTGGTAATCAGTTATCAGAGTCCCTTTTCTCAAAAGGTTTGAATTCTTTAAAATGACATGAGAGTCATGATAGTCAAGTGGTTAATATGCTTGACTTATATTGTGTTGCTAGAGGTCCAAGTTTTGAACGCTGCAGTGAGATGAAGTGTTATTTATTAAGTGAAAATTGTTTCCACACATGATTTTTACACCATCAAATCCTCTGATCTAGCATCTATATCCCTTGGAGATAGATGGTAGGATGACAAAATTGAGGTTAATATGTTAATTTGTAGGTTAAAGATTCCTTTGTGGTTTTAAATTTTAGGAAGTGTATCCGAAAAAGGCATCACCTGTTGAAAGTTAGAAACAAGTCCTTCTTCAACTAATTGTCTCGCTAGAAGTAGAAGTCTTAATACATAAGGTTTATTTCTTAAGTCAAACAGAGGCCTCCATTGGGGAGAAACAAAGTCCTGTTCTATGATGAGTGTTATACATTGAATGATGTCATATTTTATAATTTCTGTTTTATGTACATTTTTAAACAGTTATATTTATTGTATTTAAAAAAAATATGTATATTAAAGTAATGTTTTTCACATTATCCCACTATATTAGTTAACCTGATACTTTTAGTATAAGATGGAGTATTTTTTGTCATTGTAAGCAGGTCTGGGTATGATTTTGTTATGTTTTATCTTTACTGTATCTGGATTTGACAGACCCCACAAATGACAAATAGTTATCGTAATAAAAGCAGTTTTATTTAAATGGGTTGTTCCTCAAATAAGTCTATCCTGTTCATTTTATCCTATTTTTGATTCAGAAAAGCGACATGATGTGGATGTTGAAGGCATTGGGAAACAGTTGCGTGATGCATTAGTGGTAAGTCTTACTATGGAGATATTCCCATTGAAACCAATGTTCCTTTTCTAAGTATTATGAATTTTATATTTTCAAACATAACACATTGTAATGGTTCTCCTTCATATTTATTAAACGTAACATCTGTGCCTTTGGCATCGTGTAGTCATCTTCATTCTTTATAAACAGAATTTGCATTAAAGCAGAGATCCATTAAGATACATTACCTTTTTTTTCATAATCAGACAACGCTGGTAGCATTAACATATACCACAGCTGGTAGCATGCTATTGTTTGTGTTGTGGAAAAGTTAGATGAAAAATCAATTATGTTATTCTGCTTAGGCATACTTTTCTGTGGCTTCCGACTCCTGGAAGTGTTTTAATGTAAGATACCATGTGTCAGTGTTCATGATCTTGTATGGCTTTTATGTGTTATATGGACTTTTTCTTCACCCTTGAACCATGTTTGTTTGGTTTTATATGTTTGTGTCACCATTACAAATGAAGGGTTAGATTCAGTGGCATCTTATTATTTTCTAATCTTTTATGTTGGATCTATTTATTTTTAAATTTAAAACTTTAAATTTTTAAACCAGGACATGGAGGAACTAAAAATTGAGTTGGAGGCTTGCCGAAAGCGGCTTGATGCCAAATACAAAGCTGTCAACATACTCCGTCATCAGGTAAATATAAAAAAAAAAAACTGGCAACCTGTTTATTTATATGTCAGTTAATTAAAATTACATATACCTAAGCCCACAGACAGAAAAAATAATATGATCATATCTCTTATTACAAATATGAAACTGATACTCAGGCATATTAGAGGTCAAGTCGTAATTTAGAATACCACTAACTGGATGATGATATTTTATGCATATTGTGGTGTTCTGTTGGACTTAAAACTGCTTGGGAAGTTAAAGCGTTGCAACAAATATCTTTAATATGGTTTGGGGAATCAGCCCTTTTTTCATGCACATTTAGCTTCATAGCCATATTAACTTATTAGTTTTTCTTCTTTGTTCTCCATATGAAACTATAATAATAATTGTATACAGAAACTGTAGAATGTTTGATACAACCCTGTGTTTATTTACCTTTTTCCTTCTGTACAATTGTTGTAGTCATCTCAATAGTTGTGTTTTTAGGAATGATTTCAGTGCTTTGATTTACAGTTGACTTTGTCCTAGATGCTCTGACACTGAACATTTTCAGATGACAAAACATCAGATGATTCTATCATCACATATCTATTTCAATTTGATTTAGCAGTGGGAAATATTCGTCAAACATTCAGTATGTTGTTGTATATCTTTGCTTTGGTTTAGAAATGATCTGTTTATTTTAAACTAAGCAAGATATTCATGTCCTATTTGTTTTATGTATAGATAAACAGACTTATAATTATGTTTATTTGCTGTCAGGAGCATAGCACTCACTTATTGTCATTGTTTTCTACAGGCGGAATCAGCAGACACAGAATTAAAAATTACAGAGAAAAATGCCAAGGAAAACAATAAGAGACTTGAGCAGGTTGGTTCTGATCATTTGTGATGTATAAATATTCAATATGAAGTCTTAAATTGTTAGCGATGATGTATCTCTTAATTGATGTAAAAAGGTTTTACAAGGGTTATCTCACTGTGATTCTGGGTTGAAATACTTCCATAGTTCAGTAGCATCACAAGACTTTTCTCAAGTTTTGTCTTTTAGTAAACTGGCGTAATAGCACTGAGATAGCAAAATGTGATGTATGTCAATGGTTGGTCTTGTGAAAGTGAAGAAGTTGACAGTTATTGAAGGACAGTTGGGATTTTTAAACCTTGATCACAGGATATTTCCAGGGCATGTTCATGTTGGTATAAGTTCACTGTCAGGATTCTCACATTTTCAAAGCTGGCATTGGGTTCTGTTCCTTGATATGGTTAAGGTCCGCAGATTCTTTGTTCATTCTTAAATGTGTGATCATAGGCCCAGGATGCCATTTCTCTGATGAAGGAGTTATTGCAATAGTCACATTTAATATAAAATGTGACAAAGCAACTCAGTATTTGTTGGCTACAATCCTTGAGAAAAAAGGCTATGAAAATATAAGAGTATTTCAACCTAGAGTCTTAAAAGCGTAAATTTTTACAATGTTTTTGCTTTTACTGATATAATAAAGTAGGGGTGTAGATAGCTTAGTTGGTTAGAGCAACGTTCTATCACCAAGAACACTGCAGGATCGATCTCTAGCATCGACCATATTTTGTATTTGAAAAACACCCCCTGTCGACTCTGCCACCAGTTGCGAAAACAAGTAGCTAACCTCTTTAGGCAAGCGAAGTTAAGTTGGTGAGGAAAGCAATGACAAACTACCTCAAATGCTGTTGTCCAAAAAGTCAGGACTCCAACTCCTGATTACCCAAAGCTCAGTAATGAGTACGGGTAACTTTACTTTACTTTTACTGATATAATGAATTTCTGATTGCGTGGCATTATCCCATTTTCTTTTTTTAAAGACTAGAGAACAATGTGTTTGACTTTTTTGCTTTAATTATCTTGTGCATCTCTAATTCTCTGCTTACAAAATACAAACATTTTAATTAAAATCTATAAACAAGAAAATCCCATATTAATTTTAAAAGAAAATAGATAGTGAAATAGTGCAGTTCTCACATGCTCCATTTTCTTCTTCTGTTTTCTTCATCCACTGTTCATTCTTGTTTTATAAATTGAATCAAACCATCTATAATTTCATATGAACGTCAATTTTGGTCATTTGAATATATTATCTTTGCATTTTGGCATTGAAATGGTTTGACTAAAACAACACTAACAACAGTATTTTGGATATTGAGTAGCATGGTTCCAACTTATTTGTTTTAACAAACTGTGAAACCTTTACATGATATGAACACAGAAAGCACTTAAAACCTGCCTTTGTTTAATCATTGTATCAGCATGGTATAGAGTGAGAGTGAGATAAATGTTCAAGTTGCATGCATTGAGAAATATTGTCTATATCTTCTAAACATGTCATTATTTTCTCATTTTTCCACATTGGCATAGAACATAAAGATGGCTTTATAACTCTTTGGACAATAATTTATAAACTTCTTACATAAAGACGTGAGGGGGTATGGGAAATAAGTATCTTTGTATTAATTTGTTATCTCTGGTGAAAGGAGGGGGAGGGCTAGGGTTGTTCCCTAATTCCATGGTGATTGTGAACCTGATTTCTTTATACAGTCTTAACTTTCAGTATTATCTAACACATCTTTTTGATTGCAGAGTCTTGCAGATTAAATTATAAAGTTTTTTTTCCCCAAGCTAAGCCAAGATATATTCCTTACAAAAGAAGTGATACATCACAGGAATGTGTGTTTTGTCATGTTTAGAATCATAGAGAAGAATAACCATCCAGGATAATGGTTGAGACAGTCTAACAAATCTTAGGCCTATGCCAAATGTTGTCTACATTGTACCGACTGCCCTCTTCCTTGGCTCACATCAGCCAGCCAATTATTAAAAAAATACATTTTTTAGTGTCCTAAAAACTTTGCTATGAAGGCGTTATAAAGGGTTGTACTGTGAAATATTCTCTGTGTTTGAATTTGCTTGTATGTACCATAGTTTGTAGTCGATGGTTTGCGACAAAATTAACATACACTGCCCCATGATGCATGAATTCTCCCCTTGTGTAATCTGCATGTCAGGAATTGAGCAAGTTACAGTTTGAACTGGAATGGAAGGAATCCTCCTTCATAGACAGTCAGCAGACGTGGGCTGAGAGGTTTGATCGGTAAGATTTTATTTTCCTTTTTACCTAACTTTGCGGGATTTTTATATTTCTAATAACAGACTCAGCACCTTTAACTTAAAACACTGTTGGGTACATTCTTGTGCATTTTGATTTGAATCATAAGAACATTTCATAATGTTTCGAAAAATATATGCTTTGAGTACACCTTTTGCATTTGGTAACCCTCAATGGTTTTTTATACTAACTTGAACAGTGTATCATGTCATGCCCACTTTTATTTTGTTGCAGTTACAAAATACAATACAAAAATAGTGAAATGTGTGTTTATGGGGAAGTTGTGTTCAGTTAAAATGTTTTCAAATATAATTTCTTTAGTGTGTTTTAGCAGGCCGCTTGGGTGCTGAAATATATTTTTTTTTAAATTGAATTTATTGTTTGTTTTGTTTTCTTTTCTTTAGTTGCCGTTTCACATATTGTTCTGTCTCCTTTACTGTGTCCTAGTGTTCAGCTTTCCTCACTCTCTTCAGTCTCTCTCTTCCTTAATGCTAGGGACGAGCAAAATGATAATCGCAGGCTTCAGCTAATTTAAACTTTTATTCCTGAAATATCTGTTTTTCACTGACTCTGAGCTTTCAATATTTAACAAAGCAATAAATCAGATAAATAGGGGTTTGACTACGGGTGATTATTTGAAATAGTCATAAAA
>JAUUEB010407748.1:0-12097 GCA_032362205.1 Clione limacina
TATTGGTTCTGTTTAATGTCATAACGATATTGGTTCTGTTTAATGTCATAACGATATTGGTTCTGTTTAATGTCATAACGATATTGGTTCTGTTTAATGTCATAACGATATTGGTTCTGTTTAATGTCATACCGATATTGGCCCTTTAGATTGACCTTGCATGGGTTGATATTTGATAAAAAAAAAAGATAAATCGTGAGATATTTGCGAGCTTTACTCCTCGGAATCTTTCAAACAATCTACGAACAATTAACATCAATCCAATACAATTTCAATAAATCTATCTTGACGACGTTATACGTATAGGTTTAGAGACACATGAACATACAGACTTATCAAACATGTTATTGTCTGTTATCTTCAATTGTCTTCCTCAACATAATAGAATCAACTAGAACGTCACGGCTACACGCTACACAGTCTCAACGATTAGAAACAACACGTTATTAAAAGCTCTGACATTTCCAAGTCTATCTGGGAAAACCCGATAAGCTTTGTTTGCACCACCGTAGTCTATTATAGTATAGTCTACGGCGCCACTACAAAAGCAGGACAAAGTGCGACACGACACGGTTTAGCACGTAAAAGAGATCAGGTTGGTTCAGTGCGCAGTTTTTCATGACATTCGAGGAATCATACTGGTCAGTGGTCAGTGATCAGAATCCTTTAACATCGGTCGGGTTATCGAGGTCAAATCATACTGGTCAGTGGTCAGTGATCAGAATCCTTTAACATCGGTCGGGTTATTGTTTAAAATCATAGGATGGTGAATGTTGTCTTTAGTCGCGACTAAACCAAAATATGGTTATCATCTTATTGCATATAATGGGTTTCCAAATATTTTGTATCACTTCTTCGAAATATATGTGTGATAACCGATATTTTTAAAACCAATCCCTTTATCATAACGTAGACACCTTGATGTCGTGTTCAAACTTCAGATTTCGCCCTACACTAAATGGACGCACCTTAATCAAGGTTTCAATGTTACTTTTTTCAGATTGTCATCAAACAACATAATTCCATATAAGCTGAAAAGAACAACAGAGCTCACAAGTGCTAATATTATTAATTCATGTCAATGTCACAAAAAATAACAAGATGCTATATATTTAATACGTCAGTATAATACTAGTGTCAAATATGTATTTTTAAAGATAGGGAAATGTGTTCTAATCCGAAAACAAAAAGAAATAATAATTAACAATCTTATATGAACACAATGTTCTAATGTCAACTCTCAAATCCACATAATCCTGTTTGTTTTGTTAATTATCAATTGCCTAGACACTTCTCACCAGAACATGTGTTCGTTAACCAAGCTAAACGGTGTCAAGGTCGTGTTGCTTGAACAGCATCCTGAAAGCTGAATCGTTTTAATAAGCCATTACCTAATATTTTTTAGACAGGGTGAGTAGCAAATATTTGTTTTCAAATTAAATATCAAAACATTATGATTTATATTCTTAACATGTGAACAATTGGAAATTGACATAGAAATAAGCAGTGAAGCGGAGCCAGTGAGCTGGAGTCAGAGTCAGTGAGCTGGAGCCGGAGGGCTGGAGCTGGAGTCAGAGTCGGTGAGCTGGAGCCGGTGAGCTGGAGCTGGAGTCAGTGAGCTGGAGCCGGAGAGCTGGAGCCAGAAGGATTCTTTGGGGGTGGAGCCGGTGCCGGGAAAAAAATCACCGGCTCCGGCTCCAGGTCAGTTTCTGGATGCTACCAAAGAAAGATAAAAAACAAGTTGAATTTCTATGATATGATTAATTTTGGGCCTTAATTACTCGTTCATTCTTAAAAATTCGAAATGAACATGACCGAAATTAGTTTTTCGGCGATTGGCGCGAATATTGTTCGTTCGGTGCCGGTTTTTCTGTCTGGAGCCTGAAAATTATTGAGGTGTGGAGCCGGTAAGTTTTAAGGTCTGGAACCTGAGCCGGTGCAGGAGCCAGACAATTTTAAAGTCTGGAGCCGGAGCTTGCCCGATTTTTCAAAGACTTTAAGAAGCGGTAGACATTTTGGACATCAGTGGTGCAAATTTATGGCAATTTGTATGACAAGTGGGGAACAATGCCCCCGAAGCGGCCGAAGTTTTGAAAAATAGTAGACAACTGTGCAATTCTATAGAATTTTGGATAGAAATCATGATTTTTAATGATTGCCCAATGATCACTGTATCATTGGCTACGACCCATTACTATTTACAATTGCTCCATCCTTTGCCTATGGACAGTCTTCAATATCTTTGATAGTGGACAATCCTACGGCGTCATCACTAAGCCTGATTTTTAGACCGTACAAAGTCTTTTTAAAGTCATTTGATATTGGCTTTTGTTCAGGATTTTCTTTGATTTTCACATGTCCATATATGGTATGATCATTTCAAACCGTGTATTGATTAAGACACATATAAAAGATGGTGTTTGAAATTCTATCGCTTTTTATTGAATTTTACTGAAAACTAGAAAAAATGAGTACTCATAGAGAGTACTACCCCGATCACCAGACACAAAGGGACATAACTCTGTAAAAACTGTTTTATTTTCAAAATATTAAATTCCAGCTTTTAGGGACACGTTAATTAATCCTCTGTGCAAAATTTCAGATTTCTATCTTTGACAATGGCGCAAAAAATTAACAAAGACATACAGCAAAATACTCAAAAGGGCCATAACTCTGTTTTTCAATTGATTCTTCAAATAATTTTGTAAGCTTGTGTTAGATAGTCATTATAAGGGCCTCT
This sequence comes from Clione limacina, assembly GCA_032362205.1. Taxonomy (NCBI): domain Eukaryota; kingdom Metazoa; phylum Mollusca; class Gastropoda; order Pteropoda; family Clionidae; genus Clione; species Clione limacina. Next base: position 2,741 of record JAUUEB010407748.1, read on the forward strand.
TCGCAAGATTTCAGATTCTTAGCATTTAAGATGTGACCACAGCGTGTTTTGCCAAATTAACAAAGGACATATAACAAAAATATTCAATAAGAGCCATAACTCCGTCAATTTTTCACAACTATTTCTGAATTTGAATAGGTGAACTTCTATTCATAGTCTATATCACCCTTCCAAATATGAAAGAGATCCAAACAAAATTACTGAAGTTATCGAGTAAACAGACAGACAAGATAAAAATATACCACTCCAAAATATGATTGTGTGCGTGGAAAAACTGAAAAATATACAAATTGAACCCTATCATGTATTTGGTAAATCGGTTTATCATTAAAACATCGTTTGTAAATAAATAAATTGAAATGAAACCTTATTTATTTTACATTTGCTGTTTGGAGGTATGCTTTGGAGGTTTTACTTCAAGCATTTATTATATAACTTGTTATGTATACACGTTGACAATTTGAGGTGCGAGGATGCATCCCTGCCTAAAGCTTTATTGGTGTGTATGGAATCACAGCGTTTATTGTCCCAACTGATAGTTTATTGGCCCTCGTTCTCGCAAATATGAAGAAACTAGTAAGATAATGAGATCTTAAAACACTGATCGTATGCATTATATGAAAAGGGTGCTGGTGTACCAGACTTTGCTATAATTTATAAATGTTGTAAACAGGTTTTCAATTGTACATTTCTCTTTCTCAATTATCTTTGTAAGTACACATATCGGCACAGATCTGTAGCTTGCCTGACAGATTTATAGCTCAAACTCGACTTTTTCAATCTATTTAAAAATGTTATCAGCAGGATCTCGCTTGCCTGACAGAATGTCTTATAGTTATTGTAGTCTTTCATGTTCCTCTTTTATAGAGCCTAATATGTGTCCTCAAATCTGTTGCCATATACCTGTCTTCCAGGATTTCAGCATTACTAAGGCATGGCATCCAGTCCACTTTTTCCTGAATGTTTTAAAATCTCTCCATGTCGAGGCCTGGTTACTTTTTGTATTTGAATAGTCTGATAAGTTACTGCACTTATAAGTTATTCTGACTCGAATTCAAAGTTGATGTCAAGATAAAGCTCGCTAACTTTCTTCTTGACTGTCAAATAGAGCTTGACATTTAACACTGAAAAGCTTAAAGATCAAGATATTGACTTTAATTTTCAAATATAAACAAGTGATGCTTTTCACAGATTTTGAAAATCATTAATTAAAAATGAAAAACTGCTAGAACAAGTTTAGACTGACATGGATAAAGTATGTTCTGACTTAGCAGAAGAAAATCTAGGAAAAAGAAAACACCATATAAAGCTGTTCAAATCTTAAGGGTAATCGACTTAGCCAAAAAGAAGTAACGCTCGCAAAATAAACGCATACTCGCTTGAACAAAAATGTGAAAAGGTAAATAAACACTACAAAAATTAAAACAAAAACAACTTTTAGCAGATTTGATCATTCCAACAAACAAATATCAAGTTAAAACTAGTGTGTCAATACCATACATGAAACAACACTAACTTAGCCAGAAGAAGTTCTTCAAAGATTGTATGCATAATACGATATGGATATAATATTTTGAAATACATTACGTAGCATGTTTTTCATGAAAGAAGCCACATAGTACATTCTATAGTCGATTGTAGAATGAAGAGGATTGGAGCACAGGTCATCTTGGTCCACAAATAATATTTTGTCTTTGATGATCATTGCTATACTGTATATACACATTTTAATGATCAAAGGAATAACGGTCGCATCGACATATTTCTTTTTTTTTAAAAGTTAAAGTTCTGAATTTGTGTTTAAATGATCACAAAAAGTCGTAGCAAAAGCATATTTTCATGAAGAGGTAAATTAAAAACCTTACTTTGAGAGTCACTTATTATTTGATTAACCAAAGGCAGTCACGGTGTTTTCTGACTTCGGAAGGCAATACAAATAAATTATTAGTATACGATCATATAAGAGATACATAAAAAGGGAGAATGAGAAGGGGGATAACGAAGAGGAATTATGAAGCCAGTTTTGAAGAAACAAAAAAGGATAAGAAATATGATTTAGGTAGGAGAAGTGATAGAACTGAGGAGGGGGGGGGGGGTGGAAAAATCTATGGAAGGTGAAATAATGTAAGTTATCTAACTTAATATCATATCATATCAATTCCTGAACGACAGCAGACAACAGTAATGTTGTTTCATTCGGTTTTCAAGGGATGTCTATCTATCCTACATTTCCTTCTTTCAAATAAAAACTGGAAGATATCTACGATAGTTTAATTTCCGCCTGGAAATGCTCAGAGATTAAACTATTTTCAACCACTCTTTTAATTCCGCGCAGAACTTTCATCTTACTGTCCAAAAGGCATTTATCTTCATATAAGATATAAAAAGGCGCGGGGGCCAGGATTTTGAAATAACGGTGGAACAAATTTGTTTTTTTCAACACAATGGCAGAAAATTCGAGAGTCTGTTATAAATTGTGCAAGTTTTAAAGCCTGGATGTTAGTGTACGTTATCCACCTCATTAAACATGAAACAGTGTTTTTAATATAAACTGATTGTTTCATTTCATATCGTAATTATTTAAGTGAAACGTTGTCGTTGTGTAACATTTGAATTTTTCTATTAGAATGACTTGTCGAGACAAAAGGAAATATATACCTTTTGAAGTAGCCATCTTAGTAACAAGAAGTCTGAAGCTATTTAATGAATGGAAAATCATATATGTAACCCTTAATTACACTGTCGTGTATATACTTTCAAAATGCACAAGCTGTATCTAATTCCGTTATTAGAAGGAGTTAAAGATGGCTTCTGTATGAAAGTGTTTCAGTTCATACGGGTTCTTAGTTATGCGATGGACTAATTTGCAGATTTTTTTAATTCCTTGTCCGATCCTATCTAATTGGTGACCCTTGATTTAATAATAAACGATTGTGACTTAATTGTGATCTATGTGATTATCATTAAAAATGAAACCAATCAAAGCCAAACTGTCTTCGAGAATTCTGTCTCATTTACTCGTCTTGACAGTGCTCTCTTGGCAGTTAGGATTTGTATAAAGAAATGCTCTTATTTCATAGTTCTTTTCAACATATGTGTAGTGTGCGACAATGCCTTGCGTCTCATTGTCTGTAACGTCACGTATCTCGATAGCAATGTATTACACATGATGATTTTGACAACACTGTAAAAAGAGTGATATTAACTTATTCTCAAGTTGAGAGAAAGTCTTGTAACAAGTCTTAAATAAGACCCGTACGCGCAACGGGGACAATGTTTGCAGGTCCACATACAAAATAATGCCCTTAAAAAGAATTATTATTTTTAAAACTCTTAAAGACCAAACACACAACACACATACACATTTTTACCCGAAACAGAGCATTTACTACTCGTGGAGTATAGTGACGCTGCTTCTTTGCGTGTATGTCTGTGGCAACTATAACTAACTGATTGACTTCAAATCATCTACGATTTTGTAATTCAACCCGATGAAGACGCCTATTTAATTCCAATATCCGTTAGCAATTGACATAGTTATGGAATTAAAACTAATTACCAAGGGATAATAGTGATAAACTCTATTGGCAGCTTTCTTCTTCTTTTGGCGCGCAAGGGCGTTCAATATTGCTAGTGCGCAATTGTATCGTGCAGGACAGTGCGCCGCGCAACACATGTTCCTTAATGAATAGTTTTAAGCGTATTATTAAGTGCAATCCTAGCAGAATTTTAACTTTCTCTTTTTTTTAATAAACATTTTGATAAAGTTATATTTTTAAGTAATGCTGGCATGGTTCAATAAGGACATTGTTTTTATTATTTTACTCGGTTTCGGGTTTGTACTCTATCTGAGTACTCATCCTTCTAGTTATCTAATGTAGAGAGGGCTTATAGCTCATCCCTTTTGAACTATGTAATTGTCTTTGATTTATGTGATTTCGGTTAATGCGTGAATTTCGTGGAACGTAGCTCTCCCATATATTGAGGACTTATAAGGTTCAATTACTTGATGGTATTGCATCGAACAATAATATATTCCTGAAAAGGCTGACAGTTTTGCGCGAATATTCTTCTGGTAATTTTATTTTTTTACAGCATACCTGTAAAAAACATAAAACTATCAGCAATTTGTAATAAATATTCATTCTCTTCCATAACAATAAACAAGTTTGATCTTCAGTTTTTAATAAGAAGAGGCGATTGCTTCCTCAATAAATTAGAGTTTGAAAACGATTTAAGACAAATCTACTCTTACATATAAGAAAAGTAAAACTCTAGCATTGATATAATTTATAATTCTTGTTCAATAACTTGTCATAACTTCATTAATTTTCATAATGCATTTATTTGATGAATATATCATTCCTCTTTACAACTAACGAAAACAGATCAGATTATCGAGTCAAGTGTTTGATTTGTTATATTATACTGTTAATAACTTTTTGAAATTCATTTTACATACAGCTAAGTGATAACATGTAACTTGTTTATTTCATTCCATTAGTGATATATCCTGATGCATAGTATGAAAGTATCATATAAAGATAAAATTGTTTAATTGGAAAACTATCAATGTTTACATTAACATACTGGTAATCATCAACCTTTTTTCTTCCTTGCAGAAATTTTTTCATTGGCAAGCACGGTAGCAATCGACCTTTTCGTTTAAATATTTAACAACTATCTGTACGTGCTTTTAGATCAAGTAAAGGGTGAAGCTAGGTTATCTTGGTCTCTTGAAATAAAATGCTGGTTTTGTGAACCTGCCCTTCTTGTCGTGTCTGACAGTTTATAGTCATCTTATTACTAGAATATCAGTATCTGTTGGGAAAAAACGTGACCATTGTCAGATTTTTTTTTTAAATTTCATCGTTTTTGCCGCGTAAAAGATATATGTCAACATATTCCACTCTTGATGTCTTGACGCGAATCTTCTTAAATGGATTGCTTCAACTCTAGGTTTCATCGAATTTCCGACATCGTAAAAGAATTCTCATCACTGATTCACCTGTTATCACATTGTTGTCATTAATCCCCTTAGTGCAAGAAAATGTCACAATGAGTCAAGATTCGATGATCCGACAATCTCACTTTTCCGAAAAAATCATAGTACACGGGACATGTCTTTGATTGTATACAACTTAGTCCGATAATAGTTTACCATAAATATGTTCACCGGAGGTTTCATCTACTCTCTACTGTCAACAAGGTAATAAATTGCACAAACGACTTTGCTACCGTGCCCTTTGGTTACTGAGTAGCCGCTTTGGGTTAGAATTACCCAAACAGAAGAGTTTATTTTAGTGTTGAAGTTGGCTCACCTGTTCATGATCCTTCGATGGTCTCGACTTTTATGAGGTGGATAGAGTCCGTGTTCGAACACCCATTTTATGGTACTATATATTAGTAGTACTCATACAACGAAATGATGAACTATGAGTGGTCTCCCCTCTGTGGCAGACAGTGGTGCAATAAACAGAATAACATGACGACGCGTTACGGGGGAAAACCTTTGATGTTTTCAGTCACTTGCTTTACAAATGTTCTAAATAATTTTTACTAAATATGAGTTTAATTACAAAATGAATTACATTTTTGAAATCAGTGCATCAAAATCAGTCGTTAGGTCGCGGGGGGCATTTTAAAGCATTTTTAAAGAAATTATAATTTGTTTTATTTTCAAATCTAACATTTCACACAGAAGAATCGTTGATCTTCCCTTTACACCGACAACCGGTATCACATATGACGAGTGGTTGAGAGCGATCGGTCATGAGTGGGTCATTTGAATTGAAATTCAAGTGAGCATTTCTGACAACAATATCGTTTGAGCTGTTTCGAGCGTTGGATCAGTGATCGTTTGACTCTGAATTGATTTGACTTCAACTCTACTTTGCAACTCTTGCTCATCTGCACCTTCTAAATACAGGCATTATATCCATATGTAGATTATTGTGCTTTCTACAACTGGCCATACAAATAAAGGTCATTTAAATGTTTTAATAATATTAAAGTAATTCTTATATTATTAATCCACAACGTGATTTCCAAAGCAAAAGTATTCATACATAGGCCATAATCGGTGCCTATATATTGGTATACACGATAGCAATAGAAGGAGACCACATGTTTTTTCATAGCAATAGACGACATGTATTGAAATATGTGGTTTAAGGCAAATTAATTGTCTTTTTATCTATCTTAAAAGACAAATTATGATGCAAAAACCTTTTCTATAGTAAACTATCTCCTTTGCCGGCCATCTTGATTATCTAAAAACGTTTTTCGGTGATAACTTCAAACCCACTTGAAAATATAACCTTAGACCCTTAAGATGAATAATCAGACGACTAACGACAGTTTAAGCTTGAGGCAGAACTTGCTGGTTTCGCAACAGGAACATTATATCTGGAATTTTAATCATTTTGCTTTAATCGATGCTCATATCTTGTTAAACTAAGTAAAGAGCCTTTCGACATTATCCATTGTCGAGTTGAGGGATAGATATAAGTATTTGTCGCCTACTTTCGCTATTTGTCTAGGTGTTTAACGTCTCCATCAACACAGGGAAGGTTATATCAGTGACGGTGATTATTCTATGTGCTGCCATACAGAGGATACAAGATGTGTACACTGAGTGCTGCTAATACATGTGTACACTGCGTGTCGCCGATACATGTGTACACTGCGTGTCGCCGATACATGTGTACACTGCGTGTCGCTGATACATGTGTACGCTGCATATCGCCGATACATGTGTACGTATGTTTTAATGTTCCCAAAAGTGTTTCAAACCTTAAAACATAATTAGAGAAAAAATTCATTATTAATTGATTCGTGCAGGGGTCATGCAAATGGGTGTAATTCTACTAATATAGCGCTGGTCAAGGCCCCTGTACGGGTTGATTATCAATACAAAATGTTATTTTTTGCAATATATTGTTAGAAAACACTTTTACAAACCTGAAAACATAGTTTGCCAAAATTTGTATTATCAATTGATTCGTACAGGGTGTGTGCAAATTAGTACTCACCCTAGAAATGGTGTATTTCTTACTAATATACCGCTGGTCAAGGCCCCTGTCTGTATGGGTCAATTGACAGTATAAAATCTTCGTGACTGCAATGTATTGGTAGAAAACACTTTTAGGAACAACAAAAATGTAGTAGCCAAAAATAACTTTACGTGTCAATTTACATTTTTTTTATTTTGGGGACTATTATATACTTTTAAAACATACTCTTGAACAACTTTTTTTTAAATTCATTGTTGCTAAAAACAGCACGGAAATTGCCAGACAAATTGGAAAGACTTTTATTTTATCCCTCTATATTGCTATATACGCTGAGCTCTTAACTAAAAACGCAATTTTTTCACGAAAAAGTGATCCAAAGTGACTCATTATTTTTTAATTGGATTAAGAAGTTTTATTTCAACTTACATAGAGGTGCTGAACATTAAGACACGACAATTTTATTTTTGACCTTATCAGTGGAAATAAACGGCCCCGATGACGTCACGATCAGACTGGACCTCATAACTCGAGAACTAATAATCGTACCGTAGAAAAAAATACATATTTGTAATCGTCTTGGCAACATCTTTAATTTGCGTCCAGTCTCCTTCAATTCTGAGCATATTGTTTTTTTTTACCATTGGTCAGCCCCTGTGGTCAGTTTGCTCAAGTAAATGTTTTTGCTACTTCATTTTTTGGTGTCTATATACCCTAAGGATCCTAAAAATTAAAGTCAAGTAGAGTCCTGGGGGTGGTGAAGAGAAACCCTTCACTCATCCTTCCCCCCCCCCTCCCCGACAATTAATAGCATTACTTCTACCTCCAACAAAACTATGTTTGTCGGATCTTGTGAACAAAGCCTTTGTGGTTTGCCCTACAAGCGAATCAAAGTTATTGTCCTGTTTTATTTTGTTCCCTTTGGCTCCCTTCGTTGAAACCCTGTGTTGAACTTAAAACAATGTTTTGTTTCAAGTAGGTTAAAGGGTCAAATAAGGTAAACAAAACACAATTCAATCAAACTGTTTAGAAAACGAATTTAGTTTTGACTTTAATTAGACAATGTTTATTGTGTTACGAGGTCAAAATGAAATTTTGACCTTATTATTTACAGTCTTCGTTGTTATCCACAGAATTACAGATTTAATAGAAACTCAAGCGAGTTGTTTTCGAATATGAACCACATGAGGTATATTTAATTAAAAGCGATTTACATCTTGCTGATACATGTTAGTAATAAAGCACAACTCTTATCAATATAATAATTAGGAAAAAGACCACTCAAACTTTAAAATATTACTGAGTTGACATCGCGAAGTGAGTTTTTTAGTTCTTTAAGAACCGTGCCATAGAGTCATCGACATATTCCTAGAAGAATGCTATTTAAAAAATTATATTGAATATTTAAATTTTTAGTTCTAAACTTTTACACTATGCTTAAATCAGAAATTTGTGTGGCATGTAAAAGTTTAATTTTTCGTTTGTTTGCATAGGGTGAGCTAAGTCAACATTTTTTTTCGACTGGTTTTGCGCTTATCAACAATTTCTAGAAACTTTGATTCTCATTTCCTCTAGGTGTATTCTGAGTTGAGTGACCTTATACTTGTTGCACACACTGCAGATACGATTCATCATGTCAAAGAAAGGTGAGGTAATTTTGTAATTTGTTAAAGTAGTTTTAACGTCTCAATCGATCAAATACATGGTGGATTGAATTGGAGGCGAGGTTAAATATTCATTTGTACGTACTAACACACATTGTATGTAAGGTCTAGCAAACTCGTGATTCTTCACATTGCTAAAGAACACCTTTAGGAACCTTATTAAATAGTTTGCCAAAAATTTCATTGTATATTGATTCCTACAGAGGTCATCTAAATGAGTACTCACTCATGAAATGATGTAATTCTAACTTATATACCACTGGTCAAGGCCCCTATACTGGTCAATTTACAATAAGAAATGTAATTGTTTGCAGTATATTGCTAGAACACACTTTTAGGAACCTAAAAACATAGTTTGCCAAAAAATACATGGTTTATTGAATCGTACAGGGGTCATGGAAATGAGTACTTACTCATGAAATGGTGTTATTCTAACTAATATGTCGCTGATCAAGGCTCCTGTACTGGTCAATTTACAATAAAACATGTTATTGTTTGCAGTATATTGTTAGAACACACTTTTAGGAACCTAAAAACATAGTTTGCCTACAATGTCATGGTTCATTGATTCGTGCAGGGATTATGCAACTGAAACGGGTTTTGTTTTTACTATATAATTACTATAAACGCTGATCACCTAGCTAAAAGAGCCATTTTTTCCACGAAAAAGTGACCAAAGT
>JAUUEB010407859.1:0-11205 GCA_032362205.1 Clione limacina
GAGGACGTGAAACGCGACATCTTCAGGGCAACAGTTGAATCCGTCCTGCTCTATGGGTCCTCTGCATGGACACCTACAAAGAAACTGGAAAACCAGCTTGATGGCACATACACCAGAATGCTGAGAGCAATGCTAAGTATACCGTGGGAGCAGCATCCAACAAAGAAACAACTCTATGGAAAACTACCTACCTTAACATCAACCTTAAGAGAGCGCAGAACGCGATATGCAGGGCAATGCTGGAGGAACAAAAATGAACTAATAAGTGACTTCCTGCTATGGACTCCCAGCCATGGACATGATAGTGTAGGAAGACCAAGTAAAACCTACATTTACCAGCTTCTACAAAACACTGAATTCCATGTTGACGAACTAAACACGGTTAGGGAAACGATGGAATACAGGAGCGAATTGAGAGAAAGAGTCAAATTAGTCCGGACAAGCAGTATAGTATTTTTGTAAGAAACAAACACTTTGGAATCTTAAACACCCTCTAACATGCAGACTACCTAATAGTGGGTTTTGGTTATAACCATAATCGGAAGAATCATTCACATAATGATACAAGTATGAAGCTTGGTACAATAATTGTTCATATATATCATTTAAAAAAATAAAATCCTAGTTTAAAATAAAACTTTCATATTTTGGATGAAATTCAAGATAGTTACATTGACCATTTCATTTACATAGAATATAATATGGTGACAAACGTTCAAATACATAGGAGAGTAATGGAATGTGTTCATAATATCCTATGCATGATACCCATTGATGAAAAAGGATTTGCAATAAAAAATTGATAAATCAAACAGTACGGGAAATTCAAAAAAACAAAAAAAACTACGAATATTCAAAATGGCCGCCATTACGATAACATTAAGGACATATTCTTACATTGGCATATGCAAAATTGTGCATTGGGGTAAGATATGAGCATGCAATTTGGCTCAAACTTTCCTTATACAATATCCTTTGTGGAAAAAATATTAGTTCTTTAATATATCATATAAGGTTACAAATATCCAAATACATCGGAAACATACTTTATAGAGCTTTTTTATACATTATACCAATTGATAAAATAGGTTAACAATATAGAAATTAAAAAGGTAAATGCTTAAATATTTAAAAATGACCACCAAAAAAGAACAAAATCAGGAGCAAATACAAACATTTATATTTAATGCCTAATTGAACACTTGGGTAACATAGAAGTATAGTTTCGTTACACAATAAGAAAAAATGCTAACCAAAATGAGAAGGATGTTATCAAAAATGAGATGGAAGCCATGACATTTTCTGAAGTCGATCACACACCATTTCTCAGCAATACTTAACAATGTTTGCTTACAATACAAACATGACAATCAAATCATTAGATTAATGATAGATTCATGAAACTGTTACAAATACTTAACATTATTGATATACATTGAAACAAAAGTTCTGAAACAAGATTTAAGCAGTAAAATATGATTATTTTCCTGTAAGTGTTAGTCACTGTTGCTTCAGTCTAGTCATCAAGCAAAGTAGGACAACTGCAAATATATGCATTCAAGATTGAACTTCTTACAAGGGCAACATTGGAATAATTCTTTGCATACATTTAAAATGTGATTTCAAAGCAGTCCAGTAGATGCCCAAAGTTTGTCATTGTTGTCTTTATTGCTCAAATGTTTGGTGGAAGTACTTTATAATCCAAAATTATTCCTGCCTGATATTCTGATATATGAATCTGTTGTATACGTGCTTATTTGGTAAGTGGTAAGTAAACACATTTTAAGTTATGTAAATGTATTTAAATTTGAACTTTAATTCTTGGTTCAACTCTTCTGAATTTTCTAGTGTAAGCCTTTTTGCAGTTTGACTTGTTCTGGTCCAATACTTTATCTACTTTAGCATGTTTCTGAGAAGAGCTTGCAATCTTATGTGGACATGGGCTAGCATATTCGTTGAAATGTTCAATTTTTTAGGTGTAGTAAATGAACTAGATAAAATTTATCTAAAATAAGGGCATCAACTTGAGGTGCACAGCCTAAAAAATCCTTGCTAGGATATTTATCACCTTCTTGGTCATCTCTCTGAAAACAAATTGCTTCCAGAAAGTTAATGTGGCTTTTGCAGAGAAAGAGACACATCATACATGGTATGTTTAGCTCGCAAAATTCATGAGACTCGCAGTGAACAAAATATGGATTTTTAAATGACCTATGTTGACCTCCATAAAATATTTAACACTGTTTGTCATGCAGGCCTCTTTAAAATTCTTGCAAAGTTTGTATGCTCACCAAATTTTATCTATTTGGTAAGACAGTCACGTGATGGCATGCAAGCTAGAGATTAAAGCAATGGTAAAGTCTTAGAACATTTTCACCAATGGCATAAAACAAGGATACGTACTTGCACCAACTCTATTCAGTGTTATGTTTTTTTTGCAATACTGCATGAGGCATTAAGGTCCTAGGCCCCAGATATGGGGTACTTGCACCAACTCTATTTATGTATTTTCATTATATATATTTCCTGATTTTTGTCATTTGAATGGTCGATTTAGAAATGTTTGCCTTTAAATTAATCAACTTTTTATTGTGAACAATTTTACGTTAATATGTAGCATGCATGGACTGTTTCAACCAAGTTTCATAACTCTTCTTTACATTTTAAATTTCATATCAATAAAATGTCATGGCCTTAGCGGCCACAATAGATTTTTATAACAAACAAGAACGATTCATTTTTGGCCATGATTTTGTTTAATTTTATAAAAATTGAGTTTGAAATAAACAGAACCGTCTATAACATCTCAGTTCAAAAGAATGTATTTGCATGAAACATGTGTGTATTTTCTGATGTTTTGTATTAAATGGCGGTCATTTTGAATAATTTAGCTTTTAATTTTAAAACACATGTCTTAAGCACTAGTTTACCAATTGGTATCAAACAAAGAAAACTTTTACCAAAGTGCATGACTCTCCTATGCAATTGAACATTTCCCCCCTTATCTATGATTACAATATACACTGACTGGTGTGCACTCCGGATTCGCTAACAATTCTCTAGGTTGACTGAGCTGTAGTTTGAACAAATCATTTTTAAAAACATAGAAAATAATAAGAATTCATAACAATTTTGGATTTCATGAATTTTTTTTTCTTTCTGTATATCCTTTGTTAAGTACCCACTTTACTAAACAACATGGTAGACAGTGATTGAAAACAAGGTTTTATTTCAGAGGTACAACAAGGAGAAGGAATCTACACACAAACTTGAATAATAAAAATTAAAGTAGAAATGTTCAATTTCGTTGAATTTTTCAAAAAGCCATTTTGTTTATTCGCCATAAAAATGTATGAACATGATGCTATATCTCTATGAAATGTGTCATTAGACATATCAAAAAGTCAAATAGATTAATTGAACATGTTAGTTTATAATTCTGGTTATTTATCATCATTAGAGTTTCATCATTAGATTTTTTTAAAGTCTTGGACATTAAACTTAAACAAAACTATCTCATAGTTACACAATACTCAGTAAATAGCTAGGTCAGAATCCTGGGTTCCGTAACTAACCTCTTGCAAATAAAGTTTGACAACAATTTTTACATCTTTGGACCCAAAAAATGAGCCACCCGCCCCCCTGAAAAAATTGGCATTTTTTTGCTAGAGGTCACAGAAAAGGTCTTATTCGTGGAAAACAATAGGTTTCTAAACCGTTCACAAATGGACAGTACTCCAAGAACAAAATTGTTTTTTTACAAATGTCTGCCAAAATTCAAATAAAAAACTTGGAAGCTAAGATAGTTATAGCCCTTTGATGATTTGTTTTAAATGCTTAATTTAATAGAAAATACAATTTTTACGACTTATTTCCAAACTATTGGAAATTAAAAAAAATATATAAAGAACAAAACAACTTTGTAGATACATTTCGCATTTACATGCCAAATCTGAGTTAAAAAAGGGATTTTTAGCAGAGTTACAGCCCTTTGACCTTCATTGGTTGATGTAATCAGTATTAATGCTTTTTAGAATAATATCTAAACCGTTCATAAATGTACACTTCTTCAAGAACAAAGTGTGTTTGTTATCACTTTTTAGATATGCATGCTAAATTTCAAATACAAACATGAAAACTAAAAAAGTTATTGATCTTTAATAATTTGTTCATAATTCTAATTTCCATAGACAATGCAGTTTTTTGCGAATAATTTCAAAAAGATTGGAAATGAAACATGTTATGGAAAACAAAACAACTTTGTACAGATATTTTGCATTAATATGCTAAATCTTAATTCTAAAAAATACTTTTACAGAGTTATTGCACTTTAAATTTCATTGGGTAATGCAATCATTATACATGCTTTATGAAATAATGTCTAAACCGTTCAAAAATGTACAATACTTCAAGACCAAAATGTGTTTGTCATCACATTTTACAAAAACATGCTGAATTTCAAATAAAAACCTAAAACAGTTATTGCCCTTTGATAATAGTTCATAATGCTAAATTCCATAGACAATACAGTTATTTACGAATAATTTCAAAACATTTTTGAACGGTTTAGACATTATTCTACAAAGCATATAATTTAACTTAATCAATGAAATGCAAAGGGCCTCAACTATGCTAAAGTTGGCTTTTTCGCACTGATATTTGGCCTGTAAATGTAAAATGTCTGTTCAAAGTTGTTTTGTTCTTTATATTTCTTTGAATTTCCAATAGTTTTTTCATCTGTATTTTCTATGAAATTAAGCATTTAAACAAATTATCAAAGGGCAATAACTTTCTCGGGTTTCAAGTTTTTTTGTTTGAAATTTGACATGTATATGTAAAACGTGATGACATACACATTTTGTTCTTGAGGAAGTGCACATTTGTGAACATTTTAGAAACCTTTTTTTTCATGAAAAACAACCTTTATTTTGACTTTAGCAAAAATAAATGCCGGATTTTTCAGAGGGACTGGGAACTCGTTTTTTTAATCGGTCGAAAGTTATAAAAACTTGACAGAGGTTGTTAGTGGGACCCGGGATTCTGACCTAAATAAGTTAAAGTAATGTATTTACACTACAAGCCTTTAGGGTAGACAAAGACAATTACAAAAAAATATAGAGACAAACTTAATATGGTGAAATGATTATATAACGGACAAATGAATGCACAACGATGTTACAAAAGATATATTTAAATATTGTTCGATAGTCCATTGACTGTATCGTGTTACATAAGATGAAGATATATTTAAATAAGTGTACAATAGTCCATGGACTGTATCGTTTTAAGGAAGACAAAGATAGATTTAAATAAGTGTACAATGGTCCATTAACTGTATCGTGTTAAGGAAGATGAAGATATATTTAGACAAGTGTAACATAAAACATTGGCTGTAGTTTGTTACATATACAGAAGATATCAATAAATAAGTGTACAATAGTCCATGGACTGCATCGTGTTACAAAAGATGAAGATATAACTAAATAAGTGTACAATAGTCCTTGAACTGTATCCTGCTACAGAATATGAAGATATATTAAAATAAGTCTACGACAGTCCATTTACTGTATCATGTTACAGAATATGAAAATATATTTCAAAAAGTGTACAAAAGTCAATGAACTGTATCATGTTACAGAAGATGAAGATATATTAAATAAGTCTATAATAGTTCATGAACTGTATCATGCTACAGAAGATGAAGATATATTTAAAAAAGTGTACGATAGTCCATGAACTGTATCATGTTACAGAAGATGAAGATATATCAAAAATGTGTACAATAGTCCATGCACTGTATCGTGTTACATAAGATGAAGATATATTTAAATAAGTGTACGATGGTCCATGAACTGTATCACGTTACAGAAGATCAAGATATATTTAAATACGTGTACACTAGTCCATGAAGTGTATCGTGTCACAGAAGATGAAGATATATTTAAGTTAGTGTACAATAGTTAATGAACTGTTTCATGCTACAGAAGATGAAGACATACTTTAAAATATACATTAGTTCATGCACTGTATCATGCTACAGAAGATGAAGATAAATCTGAAAAAGTGTTCATTATTCCATGAACTGTATCATGTTACAGAAGATGAAGATATATTTAAATAAGTTTACAAAAGTCCATGAACTGTATCGTGTTACAGAAGATGAAGATATATCAGCAGTCATGTTTGTGTACCTTGAAAAGGTGAGCAGTGTAATAGCATAGGTATAACCTGGCGACGACCAGAAAGGAAAGACACCATCCCAAGCATTATAACCGTTGAAAACAAGAGGACCTTTTTGGCCAAAATGATTGTTTATTAGCTGAGATTCATATTCAGAAGGTTCCATGTAGCCTTTCACAGAGTATGAGGTGGTTAATTGGTCAGGGCGTTGAGACCAGGGAGCAATAGTTCCATTGATATATTCGAAGTTATTGCCCGGGTACGCAAATGGGAGTGTAGTTGGTCCTTTAAAGTCACTGGAAAAGAATGCGTTACTTGGTTTGAAATCCAAGTCCAGCACATTCTGTGAGAGCCACTGGATACAGCCTTGCACTGTATGCCTCACTGATTTAGGTGTGTTATATCTCCATTGAATTATCTTGGCTGTGCTATTAAATGAAGTCCATGTGTACAACAGAGCGTTTGCCGCCATGGCTGTTGTGAATATTCTGTCCTCTGCTCTCTTTAAAGTCTTGTTGTCAGGAGTCAGATCACCATTACCCAAGAAATCATCATAATATATGTTATCATCATCTTGATGTCTTGCCTTTGAAATAATACTTTCTGTCATAGCACCTTCTACAGCTTCTTTGAGCATCAAGTACACAGTTTCCATGACAGGTTTGGGTAACGGACGTTGTCTTCTCGTAGTATCTAGGATAGCAAAAGAACGAGCTACGAACCAATCAAATTGTACTTCAGATGTGTAGTAAAGAAGTGCACAGTCGGGTCTGTCTGTTATATTGTTCTTAAGCAGATATGCTAAGAGAGCTGAAGTATTGTGGTAGAGACTCTCAATCACAGGATCATCTAGGACATCAGGTTTGACCAGACCGTTAAGAACAGCAGAGGTCATGCCAAAGACAACGTTGGCGGCTACCGTTGCATCGACATTGTTAATTTGGAAAGGCATCATAACAACTCCTTTGTAGTATTCTGTACCCTGTTCCTCTAAGTTTTGAATCCATGTAGGAACAATGGTGACATTTTTGCCTTCGTGTTTAGCTAAGTCTAACAAATGTCTTAACCATAGATATGTTCTTGGGTCTATAGAATTTACATTGTCGTCGTTTGAAAATGGTCGGTAGGCATATTTTCGCAACGCATCGAAAACTGAAGTTATGTTAGTGTTCTGGTTCTGCCATGTCTCACACGCAGTAGGAAATTCCAATTTCGTCGCAAATAAGAGCGATCCGAGACCAAGGTTGACAAACGTGCAATCAAAATCTGGGGGTATATGGAAAGTACGTAAATGTTCATTATTTTCTACGATCCCTTTGATGATGTCGGCCCATTTTTCAAGTCCAGCCTTTTTAAGCAAGTCATCTATAGGCATCTGTTCAATGAGGTTAAACATTCGCATTATGTTGTACTGTGACGATTGATAGTAGGAAACACTTTTA
Organism: Clione limacina; assembly: GCA_032362205.1. Lineage (NCBI taxonomy): Eukaryota > Metazoa > Mollusca > Gastropoda > Pteropoda > Clionidae > Clione > Clione limacina. Next base: position 7,623 of record JAUUEB010407859.1, read on the forward strand.
TTGTATACCATATCCCAAAATGTAATTAGTGAGTTGTTGTAGTGCCTGTTCAGGTCATGGTGATCGCGGAAAGATTCAAGCGCAAACAGAAGTTGGTCATTAGAAGGTTTTGGGGCACCTGTGTACACAGAGGCTTCTACCAATATAGAAGTTACCCATGCTGTGGCGAACATGTTGCTATCCGGCATTTCCAATAGTTTCCGCGCTTCCGCTAACTGTAAAATTCCGTGCCAGTTCTTTTTTATATAACTTACATATACGCCCTTCTTTCTGTAGAAGTGTTGAAATGGCACAAATGGGATATCCTTCTGAGTCTGTTCTTTTGCAACCATCTCAAACAGTTTTTTAACGATTTTGTTATATTGAGTCCCATGATTCAGGAGAGCCAAATCTTGATAGACCAGATAAATAACCAAAACAGATACTATCAAGGTTCCTTTCATCCTGACATCGAAATCTGAGGAAAGAATGAGATTGTGATATTTTTAAAAAATAAACGAATAATATGTAATTAATCAGTGGGACATTATATCTCAGAGACAAGCTGTAAATATTGCGGTTCATAATTTATTCACCTTTGAGAAACTGTGATTTATTCGTTTAAGAGATTTAACCCGGCATTGCCTGCTCAGGATTCCTCATTCCACATTCCCAGTTGTTACAAACCAGTGCTATGAACTGTCTGTACTTACCTAAGATTATAAACCGGTTGAGACACAGGACATTATGGCTTAACAGTACATTATGGCTAAACAGGACATTATGGCTAAACCATGAAATGGCTGATATACTCAATTTCCCGTCTTATTACTCATCTTGCAATCTACAGTATATTTTTAGGAAGGTATAGAGTTATCAGCCTTGAGCATTATTATATATCCAAGATGGCCGTCAAAAGGGGGGGGGGGGTATAAAATAAAATATATACTGGCCGACTAAAGAAACGCAAAGCTTGTTTTTGATTTTCAAACATCTGAAAAATTTAGTTTCATTAGTTGGAACGTCCTGAAAATTTGTCATTTATTTAGCCTTTTAAATGTCAACATTTTGTCAAAAGGATGAGAAAATATTATCGAAAGATATGGTGAAGCAGCAGCTTTTGTAAAGGACCCTTAATTGACACAAAAACTACGTTGATGAACATGCATCAAGTTGCTGTTCGTCTTTTTTTTTTATTCTTTAGATTTTGTAAAGTCCTTGGTATACAATCTGACAACGAAATCATCAAATTTATCGGCTTATTTATGAGAAAATCCACTTTTCTGATTTTGACAAAAAACATTCAAAAATAAAATATCAAATATCGTCGAATTTTGACAAGATATGCCAAAATTGACAAAAAAATCGAATTTCCCGCATAAACATGCCCCTAAAAAACATGTTTTTCATGTCTGATTCGATGAATTTGTCAAAAATGTCAAAATAGCCGCCATCTTGAATAATTCAAGTTTCGCGTTTCTTTAATCGGCCAGTATATTATATAATATAAAATAGTGTTTGCACTATAAATCACTTTTAAGATATATAATAACAATTGATATGCCTTTTATCACATTCTTTAATGCAGAATGGCTGTTGATATGGGAAACGATGATGTCACCCTTAGTTGCCATGGTGTTTACCTATATGGCCATATGTATTAATACTTTTGACTGTGAAATAGTTATGTACTTTGAAGTCGTATTATAGACCACTGTTGTAAGAATTACCTAAAACATGATTTAAACATTGAAAGAACATTTTTAGGACATTTGTAGTTTACGAGATGTTTTGTGGAAGCTGATAAAGCCTACTAACAATTTCATTTAGAGTGTGCAGATGAGCGAGTGTTGCAAAAAGGGGTACATTTCCAAACACTTGCACACCAAACGTTCTCTTAAGTAAATTTTTAAATCCAAAATCCTATCTTGTATTTGGCCATGTTCATCATCATCGGAGAAGGAAATAACCATACTTGCAAGTTGTATTAGCCTCATAAACACACTTTTCATACAGCCATATTAATTGTGTAAGTTGCTTTCATCAACCGATACCCTACTCAATGTTAACCGCCATCTGGAGGTTAAATTCCACCGACACTCGCAGATAACATATAATATGTACACTCAAAGTGCCCCTAGCTCATATTCCATGAAAACATATAAGAAACAATTACATGGTGTCGTATTACCCTTCCCGCTTGAATGTCACCAAAGCCAATATCTTCGAATGCTTACGTCAACCCATAAAAATGCATATCCGGGTTCATTGTTTTGTGTTGGCAAGATTATACAGCTGTTGTAATATTCTAAAGCATACTTTTGTTTTCGAAACTTCACATTTGACTCATGGAAAGTTAACGAACAACCGTTGTGGCTAGTACCCTCAGCACAGTTTGAAGTTCTCGCTGTATTGACCTTATCTTCCTGTGCTTATAATCTTTCGTAATTTAATATATATATTTTTTGTTTAAATCCCGTTGCTCATTTTTTATTATGTTGGACCCAGTTTGGCTAATATAAATTGTTGCATGAAGCCAGAACTAAAAGATAAATATTCTAATTATAATAGCAATTATTTATAGAATGTAACGAGTTGTGTTTAATGAAATGTAAGTTATCTAATGATGAGTGATTTGCTATTACTGGTGATTTCAACATGTTAATTATTAGTTCAGATTTCTCCCGCACCTTTGCAGAGAGATCACAATGTGCAGAAATGTAACTTTTTTTATATCTGTATTTTTTAGGGATACAAAAGAGAGCACCCTTTTCCAGGTTCCATAAGGGAACTCACATTGAATTGCCACAGAAAAGTTCCCTAGTTTTAGACATGGACTTTTGAATGTGGCGTCTTTAGGGTTAAACCTACTTGTTCTATATGAATCAATCAATTATTTTAAGAAAAAGGCGCGTTGACATATATTAAAACCGATGAGACGGTAGATAAAATGAATATGTTTTTTAAACATGACATTACATGTTTAGCTCCGGCATTTCGTTTGCCATTCAACTAAGCCGTTTATCGATCAAGTATGAACGAGTAAACGTATACATTTAGTTCCATTCATTGCTATAAGCACTCAACTTCTAATGTCTCAAAAAACTGATATTTTTGTTATTTTTTCACTTTTGAATCACAACGAATAAAAAAAAAACTGCCATTTACGTGTGATTGTTTTGATTTAAATCTATAATACCTTGTTTGATATTCGTGCACAATAACCCTAGAAACGCCTAGCCCAAGGGGGGGGGGGGTGATAACTCGTTATTTTGCCGATTTTGAACTAACTTGGTATTCAATGTAAAGAAACAATGTCTTTTTCTTGTTTGTCAGTAGTAATCCAGGACTGTCCTTTTTGTCTAGATCTAACTTTAGTCAGAACATTATCATCCATAATAGATATAAAGTTGGTTTTAAGGCACTTTCAAAGAACTTGATCATTGTTATAAGTATTATGCTTGGACAAGTATTTGTTAATGATTTGTTGCTGTGTGTTTATATAATCAAAGAAGTTATTTAAACAACTTACATTTTAAAGACATTTTGAAAAACGAAATAAATCTAGTCACTACTAGATTGTCACGGGGGGGGGGGGGGGCGG
>JAUUEB010407970.1:0-12096 GCA_032362205.1 Clione limacina
TTTACCATTGAAAGTCCATTTTAATGTATTTCAAGATATACTCAGCGGTGACAATTCTCAGGTGGTTTAACCTGAAATCGTGCAGAAATGTGTGCGTTTACAATCGTGGTTGATTGAACAATAAGGTTTAGTTGGTTTAACTTTCTTAAATCAAGACCTTTACCTTTTACCTCTCTTTTATTATGTTTGATAAAAGTTTTGTTTATTTTGTATTCATAATTGTTAATAAGGTAGTGGATATTTATAATAAAAACTGCATTGAGGAGTTTAAGGGTTTTTTCATGAACAGTTTAAACCCTTTATATTTTTCTTTTAATCTATGTTTTAGTATATTAATATTTATTCTTTTGGTTAACTTTTAAAGATAGCTTTGTTACTGATTTATGAATCTAGCATGCTTCCCAATATAATATGCACAAGGGCAAATGAAAATAATTGTCATCTTATTCATTCTTATGAGTTGTGCATTTTCAGCGTCATAGAACAAATCAGTTTATACGTTATACTATGATGCTTTGTGTTATTATTTGGATTTAGTCCCCTTAACTACTTTTTCATATTCACTGCTCTGTTAATTCTTGTCATTAAAAGAAGAAATAGAGCATACAGTTTTAAGTTATAGTTTTTAGGTTGAATAAAGACAAAAACCTGATATTCAGTTTTGGTTTAACATTTTTCAAACAAAACATTTGTCACATACTATTACTTTGGGTAGCTAGACTTAAATTTTCAGACTTGTTAGTTTTTTATGAAAGCACCAATTTTGTTACAGAGTTAGATAAAAAAGAGAAAACATGAAGAACAAAATACAAATTTATTATGCACAAGATTACACAATGAGCATAAGAGTTATTTACCTTTCAAAATTATGGAGGTGAAGTAAAACTTTGCAATGTTGAGTTTTTTGTTTGCCTCAAGATGAAAGTTCTGAGACAAATTAATATTATATAATGAACATAAAAACTAGATTAGCTCACAAACTATGGACATACCAATTTTGAAAACATTAACACATAATTCATAGAGTAATTGCAACTAAAACTATTTCCAACATGTAGAAGAGAATCCAGATCTTATTGATGACTCTCCGTAAGAACTTCCCAGATGCCTGGCAGTTAGTTCCCTTGTGGCAAGATTTCTCAATCCATTCTATCCAAACAAGTTTTCCTGGGGTTGGACCCAAAGCTACGCAAGACAACATGATAAGAAGGAATCTGACTTTTGAACACATGGAGAACCAATACCCAAAAGAAACTTGGACAAGAGCATTTACAGACGGATCAGCCAAAGAAGTAGTAATACATGGTTGAGCAGGGATCCTTTTTCAACATCAAGAAGGACATGAGGATAGACTGCACAGTTCCCAACTGGACTGAACTCAACCAATTATAAAGCAGAACCAGTAGCCATTGAGAAAGCAACAATGCACCGGATAAATAGCCCTCACACAACACAGCAAGTAGTGATCTTCACCATTGCACTTTCAGTTCTACAATCACTTGAAACCAACAAGGATAAAAAACCTAACAGCCTGTGTAGAAAAATGGTAACACTATGCAGTCAGAAAACGTTGATTCTACAATGGATACCCTCTCCATGTGGACTGTATGGGAACAACACTGCAGACTACCTTGCAAAACACAGATCAAAAGAAGACAACTTGATAACAGTACAACCAACTCAGAGCAAAAAACAATTATTAAGTAAAAAAAAAAATCCTCTACACAATAACAGACTCTCAAGACAAGATCAAGTCATCATATTTAGACTTAAAACAAACCACAACCGCCTGAGACATCACATGTACACCAAATAAAAAATTGGCCAAACAGACCAGTGTACTTGTGGAAATGGACCCCGAAACAGCATATCATGTTTTGGAAACATGCAACATTTATGCGGACCTGAGGATAAAGTACTGACCTAACTTTACAAGCGTCAACCAACAACTCTATGGCTGTCTGGCGTATCTGCAGAGGACTGTCACCTTCTCAATCAATGCCGGGATGTTCATATGACGAACGAGAAGAAGAAGAAGAAATAATATTTAAAAAAGACTTAATGTAGTTTTTTACCTTTGTCATTAAAACTGAAAAAGGGATTTGGAAATACACAAGTTCCCCCCCCCCCCCCATAACATACTCCTCTAACGACTAAAGTGCACAGTTCGTTAAATAGGCAAACCCCTTCAAAAGTATCTAACATAGCCAACATTTGTTAAAAGAGCACTATAAAGACATGAATTCAAGTCTTTTTAAAAAAATTGCTCCAGATTGTTAGACTCTAGGGGCAAAACCAAAGGCTTGCCTCTTGAAAGTGAACCATGTGAGTTAATCATTTATATTCATGTTTAAAAATAAGGATGAATTACACATTTTATAGTTTAATTTCCTTAATTTACTATATTTTCTATGTTTTGACACCGTTTTGGATGGACTAGCACTTTATTTGACGAAGCGGTGGAGTATTAAAATTCTGCAGAATATAATTTTGACGCGTTAAAGAAATGACAAAAATACACAGAAAATCGCATTTAAAACTTTTTTAAAATGATTTTTGGATTTTTTTCCTAAATGAATAACCTTAAATACAAGTTCATGTCGATGGAATTTTTTAGACCAATAAGTGTCCCCAGGGACATAGAAAACGTGAGAAAGTTTGTCATAAAAATAAAAAATTTTACTTTCTCAGTAAAATTCACGAATATGTATTACCATATCTATATATTTTTAGAAAGACAATTTAACTTGAGACCATATAGCCTCCTCAAGCACTTTTGGTTCTCAGGATATAATCAGTTTAGCAAAAATGATGCACATGCTCGAAAATAGCAGATTGCTGTAGAAATTGAGCTATTATGATTTAATTTATTCCTTTTGAAAAAAGTTAATTAAAAAGATGTTAACAATAAGCATCATACACTTTTCACTTTGAAAATAAAGCTAACAGTTATGAATAAAAGTAATAATGAGACAGTGTTATACTTAGTTTTGATCGAGATAAAATACTCTTTATATTGCAAAATATTTTTAAATTGTTGAAAAGGTTATAAATAGATTGTTCATTTAGGCTGATTAAATGATAATTATTATAAAACATTAAATTTATCCCATGACCACACTGTTTGCAACTTTTACATAAGGGGAATTTTCAATCCTGAAAACGCTCAATAATCATGATTTTCACATATCATTCTTGATATCATGACTAATTTCATAGCTTATTGACCAAAAGGTGATACATTTTTGGTGGGTACTGCTTAGTGCACTCAATCACCTTGTGTTATACCTTGGTTTGAATCTCACAGAGCTCTCCCTTGGATTCTTTTGAAGACAGTCTTTCCACCTAGCAGTATAATTGGGTACCCGACTGTGGGCAGTGCATGTCTGTGAAGATTGCTAATGAAAGGTACTGAACAGGCAACCGCTTGTTCACTTTGCAGGAAGTAAAGAATGTACACATCTCCCATTATCCTGACCTATACAAATGCTTTTATTTTTCAATTCTATTTTAGTTCAATTTTCAGCAGAAAACTTGTAGAAAAAACTACACTATTGTTAGAAAGAAACATATTAAAAGATTTTCAGTCATGGTTTTTCAAGTCAATCCATCACAGACTGACTATAAAAATGTTTTTACATCACCAATTTTTCCCCTTTTAATGGGCAACTAACAAATGAGCAGAAGTAAAAGTACATTTTTACCGAAAACTCTAATTAGATCTTCTTCTATAGTCAACTTTATCAATTTTTTTTTTTTTTTCAGGTTTTTTTGGAGCAACTGCTTGCCTACTGACAAAAAGACCCATAGATATCTTCAACAACATGTCAAAGACTATCTTACAATTTTTCCTTCATTTGAAAAAACAGGATGTTTGATGTCATGTTCAACATAATTCAAATCATTTTCAAAATTTAATCTGGAGGCCCAAAATGGAAAATAGTGTTGATTATTTTAAAAAACTAAAGGAAGAAATCCTAAATGAGGGTAGCAAACCTCCTTTGATAAAAAATGAACCATGGAGTTGTAGCGATTACAAAGGTAATCAATATCAATCATCAAATGAAATTGATTTAGGTGAAAATGCAACTATAAAGGATGAAATAATTGTAAATATTAATTATGTGAACACAACTATGAGATCAAAAGTCTCTATGAATAAAAAGGATCAGATCAATGAGTTGGGCGATATACCCATGAATAGAAAAGATTTTTTTTATCCACCGTTTAGCAAAAAAGAAAAACTTACACATATTCCAAGTAAAGAAACTGATAAAGCTGATGATTTTGAAGAGCACCAAATAAAAACGACAAATGCACAGCGGAATTTTTCAAAGCCACTCTACAGATGTGATTTATGTCAAGAACATTTTCAGCAGAAGTTTTATTTAAAGAAGCACCTGATGTTTCATTCAATAAAAAGTATTTCAACGCAGCATGTATCAATTGATACTGGAGAGAGACCACACAGATGTCATGTTTGTACTAAATCCTTCAAACGCAAAAGTAATTTATCTGAGCATAAATTGATTCATTCTACAGAGAGACCACACAGTTGTCAAATTTGTACCAAGACTTTCAAAACAAAAAGTTATTTAACCAAGCATATTATGTTGATTCATACTGGAGAGACACCACACAAATGTAATGTTTGTAATAAATTATTCCGTATAAAAGCTTATTTAACAAGGCATATGTTCTTTCATACTGGAGAAAAACCACACAGATGTCATGTTTGTACTAAATCCTTCAAACGCAAAAGTTATTTATCACAGCATATGTTGATTCATTCTGCAGAGAGACCAAACAGTTATCAAGCTCGTACTAAATCATTCAATACAAAAAGTCATTTATCTGAGCATAAATTGATTCATTCTGGAGAGAGACCACACAGTTGTCAAGTTTGTACCAAATCATTCAATACAAAAAGTCATTTAACCCAGCATATATTGATTCATACTGGAGAGAGACCACACAGTTGTCAAGTTTGTACCAAATCATTCTATACAAAAGGTAATTTAACCCAGCATATGTTGATTCATACTGGACAGACACCACACAAATGCAATGTATGTAATAAATTATACAATACAAAAGGCTATTTAAAAAAGCATATGTTCTTTCATACTGGAGAAAAGCCACACATATGTGATGTTTGTACTAAATCCTTCAAATGCAAAAGTAATTTATCACAGCATATGTTGATTCATTCTAAAGAGAGGTCACACAGTTGTCATGTTTGTACTAAAATATTCGCTACAAAAAATTATTTAACAAAGCATATGTTGCTTCATACCAAAGAGAGGCCATACAGATGTGATATTTGTCCTAAATCATTCGCTACAAAAAATTATTTAAAAAAGCATATGTTGGTTCATACCAAAGAAAGATCACACAGTTGTCATGTTTGTAAATCATCATTCAAACGCAAGGAGTATTTATCAGGGCATATTTTGATTCATACTCAAGAAGAACACGACAAAGCTGCCTATAAAAAGTGAAGATACTGAGAAGCAATTGATGCTTTTTTCTGACTGAGCACCCCAAGTTAACAATTTACTGCGATTATGATAGATACAATTTATTACTGCATGGAAAGTGGAATTTTCCTTAAAAAAACAGATAAGGGAACAGTTGTGTAGCTTACATTTGTTGGCATTTTGCAACAGTTATATATTTCACAATTGAAAGGCAAAATGTATTTTTTTCTACAATGAAACCAATAAAATCAATTGTGAAAGCAAATTTAGTACCTCAATTCATTTTTGTTAATTTACTATATCTTCTATACATGCAGTCTTGTCCATGAGTCATTTCAGTCTTTTAACCATCTACTTATGCGATAAGTGCCCATCGTGTCATGGATCATTAAAACGTCACATGCCCATACAATCATACCAATGTTTAACCTATCAATACTTCTTTTTAAGTAAGTCCAAAAACAAAGATGTTTAAGTTATACATATGAATAAAACAGAAACTGTTTACTGCCTTCTGTTATAAAACATGTCTTAGTTATGTAACACATCAATTAGTTAATTAAATCATAATCCGAAAGTACCTCGAGAGTCTATCTAAAACCTATGTAACACAATATAAGCAGCGTTCCAGTTTATTTTTCTTGTTGTCTGCAAAGTCACTTTTGATGTTACTTTCACTTTAAATTATCTGAAAGTAAATTTTCATAAGAGGTCAAAGTCTTGAAGAAAAAGAATGAGTAATAGCCTGTATTCAAGCCTTGTGCTTTAAAACTCCTTCACCTGTTTGATGAAATTGCCTTGCCATCACTTAAACACTTTTCCTCAGTTGATGCCTGTTTCAGTAAAAAATGTTTGGTACTAATAGACTTTGCTCAGATATTCAACTTTGACATAAGACTTTTAAGACTCAATCCTGCTTAAAACCTTCTCAAACTACAGTACTAAGTCTTATTGAAAAATATTATTTGGTGGTGAATACTTACTGACAGATGACATTTTATAAGATTGTTTAAAGGATGATTGATACTGTTGATAAATGTTAATCTTTGTGATTTAATTGAAAGGTGACATGTTTCCTTAGAGGATTGACTTATTAAAAATACTAGCATTAAAACACATATATGTATATTATTATAATCATGATGACCACGATAGCATTGATGAGAACGACAATGTATAAAATGTAGGCTTTGTGGCATTTTTTATGTTCTTTCTCAAATTCTTAACCATTCATGTTTTTTTCTGTCAGTCTAAAGGTATTTTTGATACGTATGACAACATGCCTGATCTCGAAAATTATGAAAAATGTAACAGGGCGGCGGCCATATTGGATTCAAAAGCCTATATCTTTAATATTTTTCTACAAGCTAACATCGAGAGTGGTATATATCGGTTCAGCCGCTCAAGAATTTGAATTTGAGTACCAACACCAATATACTGCAGAACAATGCAAAAAAAAGCAAAGCAGCTACCATTTATAATTCAAATCCTGGTATGTTCCTTATTTATATACCGTTTAATGTCGACAATACTATCAATCGATTGGGCTGCTCAAGACCGTCAACTATCTTTATACCTGCTAATATTGAGAGTGGTATAAATCGGTTAACTGCCCAAGACCTTGAATTTTAGTACCCACATGAATATACTGCAGTACATTGCAAAAATATGCAAAGCAGAAGCTAGTTTAGATTCAAGTCCTGAAATCTTCCATATTTCCATACATTTCCGCTAATGTGAAAATGACATGAATAGATTAGGATGCTCAATACCTTCAATATCAGTACCAAAACAGCTACTCGTTTTGTATTATCTGTAATATTGGGGTGCAAGAGTTTGTTAAAAGGCTGTTTTAAAATATACAAGCAGATGATGAGCTCCCTCTCGGGCTTAATTTCATCCATACACTAAGGTCTATTAGAAACTGCAAAAAAAACGATTGCCTTCAAACCAAGCAAACATATTTAATAATGTGGCGTCGTGCCACTAGACTAGTTTAGGTGATCGTCTCAAGACAGCAACTTTTACTTCTTCAAATATGGCTATATGGCCTAGAGTGCCTTATGTAGATAGAAAAGAAACCAGATCAGGATGGCACCATCGCTCTTTGGCGAGGTTTTGTCTGGAATGAAGATAGTACCTATACTGTGATAAAGTTGATGCTTCGTTTAGCAGCGTGTTGTCGGCCTCACTATAGTGCTAATGTCATTATCAAATACTTCATCGATTTAGATATCGACATTTCATTCATATTTCCTACAAAATGAGTATTGGTGATGTTGTGCTTCTGTCAGATTTGACACTTTTGGCACCATCACTTTGTTACAATAGATTTTCCTAGGCATTTCTTCAACATTTTAAAACGAATAATTATGGACGCTTAATGAACGTGCATGTAGATACAAATATGATTGTTAGATATTAGACGTTATTTTACCAAGGATGTTCGAATTATGGCAAACTTAAATACTAATTGAGTATGAAAAACATCGTTCATTTAATTGCGTATAATTTCTGATTTAATCTTCTGTGTTGTTATTTTTTTTCAAGCTTGCGACAAATAATTTTGTTCATGATTTCATGTTCAAATCTCTCGGGATTAGCTAGTTTTAGTATATAGAGTATTGTGATGTAACAATTCTATTATGGTTCCAATATTCAAAGCAATTATCCGTCCTATACTAGCATATTGCAACGCTGTTCGGCTCCCATATAAGAAAAAAAGATATTAGCTACATTAAAAAAGTACACAAGCACTATACTAAGAGGATAAATGGCATGCCAAGCCTAAGAAACACAGAGAGACTATCAAGATTGAATTTACCAAGCTTAAAATATAGAAGACTAAGGGGTGACCTTATTGAAGTTTACAAGAGAATTCATATATTTCATGATCTTCTCAAAACTCATTCACTTATCACTTTTGATTCCAGTTCTTGCACACGTTAAAACAAGTTCAAATTGACTAAACCAAGATTTCTTACTAAACCATACCAATATTTTTTCATTAACAGAATCGTCATAAACTGGAACAGTTTGGCACATCCAGTATTTTCTGCTGATTTTCTTATTCCTTTAAAACAAGATTGATATACACTTTGGTGTGTTGGTCAGTCTACAGGCACAAAGAGCGTAGCAGCCAGCCTAGAAGGGGTGTATAGGCTAACCGACACACGTGTTTATCCTATGAGGGATGTTTAGGCTAAATGAAACGCACAATATTTTACCACCTATATTTACTTATAGAGTAAATAAAAAGTCTTGGAAAAAATGCATTTTTTCCCGTCAACCAAATTTCAACAAGGAAAATTTTCCGCCAGTTTTAACATAATTTATTTGTGTGTTATATTTCTGAAAACACGAGCATCATTTCTTCTCTCTACATAAAGGACAAGGCTTACTCAGTTCAGTCTGTATATGACTATGAACTCTTTTTGCATTTTTTATTTCATGTCAATGGCTGCAAAATGCCATGCCCCTCAATTGAAAGGTACATTCGGCGCTTGCCTCACTATGCTGTCACAATTTACATTTAGAAACAGGAGTTCTCAGATAGAACTAAAACTCATCACCATGTAAAATAAAACATTTCCTTATCGTACCATGTCAGCATTACTTAAATGTAACTGTATCAAAATATGTAATAGAAAATTAATTTCCTGTTCGGAATGCAATCAATAACTGTACACTATTTAAAAATGGAAGCTAAATGGTGCATTTTAGAGTTATAATAAGGGGATCGGGGGAAAAAATTGAAAAATGTAAGGCAATTGGTGCTTTTTAGAGCTATGTTAAGGAGGATCGGGAACATTTTTGAGAAATTGAAGCTAAATGGTGCATTTTAGAGTGGGCGCCGGGAAAATTTTGTAAAATGAAAGGTAATTGGTCGCGAGAAATGTTATCAACTTGCGGGAAATTTTAAGGCAATTACTTTTTTTCTTGAAAATTTCCCGCAAGATTGTTTTTTCGCCAACATTTCCCATCAACGAGGTTGACGGTTTTTGCACTTTTCCAGCCCTGGTAAATGAAAAATAGTTTTTTAGATGCAGCATTCAGATTTAGATGCTATATGTAACAAGTTATTTTGAAATACAGCATATAACAACACTTCTGTCTTGATCGTCGTCAAAATTGAATTGAGATTTCAAAATGTGTGATTTAAAAGACGCCAGTAAATAGTGGCGGCGAACAGAAGCGGTTTGATGTTCCTGTCGAATGTCTAGGTTTGTGTATTTTTAAAGGATGATCAATTAATACTCCTTAGTGTCTAGATCTGCAATCGATTGACCGAGATTAAACTTTGGGATGTTATTGCAAAGGAACTGTCAATTCGATGTTCGATTTTATTGTTTAATATTTTAGCTGATTCCATAAGCTTTCTTAAGATACATTGATTTCAAAAATATATTGTGTGATAACGAAATGAGGAGAATATGAATTAAGTAAAAATTCACTAATATGTTTTAAAATTACCAAGGTGACAAAAGAAGATAACACGTGTCTATCATATTTCGGGTTGCAGGGATGTCCACTGTCTATCAAATCAAGATGTGACCACTGAACAAACATATGATAAGCGTTGTGATGACTCATTGCGAGGTCAAAGGCATCTTTACAACCAAGCCCTGAGGTCATTAGACAGTTGACGCTGTGGTTAGGAGACACGGTATTGACAAGAAAGAAGATTTCGTCTTCTTGGAAATTTTGTATTCAACAAAACAAGTAGCCGGTCCCGACATTTCGTTGAAATCATTTTATTCTCGTTTATCTGATAATTGATTATGAATACATGTTGTAATTAATCATCTTTTTGAGTTTGTTGATTACTTATATTAATCATTATTTAGTAACTTGAAACATAAACATATTTAGTTAAGAGTTTAGTTTCAGAGTTTATTGTAGGCACAGAGCCACAGAAATAGAATGATCACAGCCCTAATAAATACATGGTTACAACAAACATGAAACAAACATATTATACACAAAAACAGTGTTCGTTTCATTTAGCCTAGACATTCATCATAGCTTAAACTTGTGTGTTGGTTAGACTAAACACCTCTCCTAGGCTAGCTGTCACGCTTTGTGTGTATGTTAGCCTGTTGGCTAACCGACACACAGCGTGTGGCAGCTAGCCTGTGTTCTAACCATCACAGAGTGTGTGACAGCTAGCCTCTACCTTCTTTAAAATGGTAAATTGAAAATAAAAATGTGCCTTTAACACTTTGCTTCATCTTATGAATAACAAAAATAAGTAATGTGGTAATATATAAAACACACACACAAATACTCCAAACTTCAAAAACACGTCTCAATATTTCGAAATTTGGTGACATTTAAGCTAGGGTTTCTGATAAGGAAACAGACATAAAAAAGCGAAAAGTAGAAAGAAAATCATAGTTATCTTTCGAATTTACCACCTTGAGGATATGCGATGTCACAAATGCCTTTTGAAGAGTTTTAAATATATTCAACGTCTCTTTTCTAGAATGCCAGTGACATCTTGTGTAGTGTGTTCCAGCTCGAAAATATGCTTTTCTTAATGTTTTTTATGTGATAACTGCAGTGATGGCGATAGAAGGACTACTGGGTTGGTCCCTTCCTATTATTGTTTCCTAGAACTAGGTGGAAAATAAAGTTGAGTGTCCTTGATTTCCACCATCTAGTATATATCTAGTTATAAGGTTTTCTGGGTTGCCCCTTTGTTGGCGATTCTGTTGTTTTACATTTCACATCTTGTTTTGTGATATGATCTTTGTAAGTTATAAGATTTTAAAACTCTCCCATTACATCCCGTTACCTTTGTGATTTATTTATCTTTGCAAATCATTTTTCAGACGACTAAAGGTAATACTTAGATGACAAACAAATAAAGCAGTTTTATTTTACACTTGTAAATATGCAAAACTATTGCGTAGGTCAATTTCAATGTATACGACGCCGATTCGACCGGGTCGAACCTAAGAAGGAATGACTTGGTAATCGTCTCACCAGGCGTCTCACATTGAAAAATTCTTGGTTAGACTGATCGATCCAAATCAGTATACTATTGGAGTTGTGCTGAGCTTCACATTTTATGTGTAGCTTCATGTTAGATTAATATCTTAGTATCACATTCGCCTTAGGAGCTGGGGATTGGGGGTCATTTTCCCCATCGCAGAATTGGAGAAAATCCACCAATAATCGGAATTTAGCCGGGCATCATTTGGCTGACAGTAGAAACACCAGATTTAGTTTTTTAAATGAGAAAAAGCAAGAAAAACAAACACAAGTAATTCTAATTGATAGTTTTGCGATTCGTGTGTTAAAATGCGGTGCCATTAGAGCTTTTTGTAGATATACATATATATATATATAATGTTTGTATGTGGTAGAAATGCAGGTACGGCATCAGGTGGGGGTTCACGCTCCTTCGAGATCCAAAATGCTCTAAATTTGCATCATTTTAAACCAAATTCAAAGCATAAGACTGCTTCGTGGCTATTAGATGTAGATGATGATGTAGATATGAGAGACTATATAGGCCTTCTGGCCTTTGCTCATCTCTTCCAGTTTTCTTACTTGCTGACTTATTGGCTGACGGTGGCGGTTGTTAGTACACACATATGTTACGAGTAGT
>JAUUEB010408081.1:0-12096 GCA_032362205.1 Clione limacina
AGGCGTCTTCATCGGGTTGAATTACAACATCGTACACGATTTGAAGTCAATCAGTTGTATCTTTCTTGAGTTATCGGAGGCACAGACATACACACACACACACACAAACGCTTATCCTCACAATACCCACCACGAGAAATGCTCGGTTTTGGGTAATTAATCCATAAAAGATAGTTCATTTAACTCTTCTTGCTTAATGACCATGGTAAGATGGGAAGTGTGAAATTTCATTTGTGACATTGGACATTAACAATGTATCACTATGTTCTTGATATTACCAACATATCTTCATAAATCGCTGTCAGCATATTTTAGTAGAAACACTTTAAAAAGTAGAAGTTTGAGTTTGTAAAAGACGTTGTTTATGTGCCAGAACTATGTCCAAAGTCACAAATGACAGGTTCAGACACAGACATTTTTACAAGTGAAAGCAAATTTATTTGGAGAAGTTAGATAAAATCAAAATCATAATCCCCATACAATAGCAATAAAATGGAAGTATGACAGTTTCCATTTAAAGTCTTATCATCAGTTGTGACAATTCTAACCATGGACATAAATTACCAAAGAATCAGCATATTTGTGTGCTTAATGTTACATAAACAATACCTTCACAGTAAACTAAAGTTAATAACATATTAAATTGACCTAAAATGAATAAAGAAAATGTAGATTTTCAATTCATAGCCTTTCTTATTGTCATTTGTGACAATTTAAGATGCTAAATATGACATTTCAAAGTTCAGCTCAATTGTGTATGCAATGAAAACCCAATGATTTGCAGTTGTTAGCAAAGCTTAATGCTGTATCAATAGGAATAAGATGTGACCTTTCCTTGGTCTGCCTCCTTTAGAGACTATTAAAAAATTACGAAAGCCAGAGGGGGGGTGGGGGTCAGCAAAAGCTTACAGAGTATGTCTTCAATAAGAAAGCGGCAGTACATTTTGTTATATATGTAGGATTGGAAATGAGTGCTGGTATGGGCATGAACACCAGGCTCCTTGGAGGTATAAAAATACAAGGACAACCCCATGGATGGAATTGATATGTAGAATATATTTCAAAACAATGCTAAATTAAGTTAGCTTTTGAAGACATACTTTTCTTTAAAAAAAAAAAAAATCTGCTTTCTCTGATTGCTCTTCCCAAGCTCCATTTCTAGGGAAACTTTTTTTAGAAGGTATGAGATTGGCTCCCATGACGTCTGTCCTTGTGGGCCAAAAATAATCTAAACCTTCTTTCTGTAAGAAATTCAAAAGAACTGCATCTGTTTGAAGATCTACTTGAGAAATCTGTGCCAGGTGGTCTAAACCTTCCCATGTGCAACTAAAGATTTTTTTTTTCTTTCATTGGCACAAGAGGGACAAAAGTATTTGGATCCCAGTGTTCCTTGTAACCCCTGTCATTATATGCATATAATCATCATAAATAGGGCGCACTGGGTGGATAGTCCAGTGGCAGTGAGTCCTATTTTGTTCCCAACCACGTTCAGGGAAAACAGAGTTAATGGGCCTGCCTAAAATGTTTGAAATTGTAGCAATCTGCCACATGCCCATGAATTTGCAGCTTGGCACATTTGCCAAGATTTCCTCTTTTAAGACATGTTCTCTATTGTCATATCTGTAATTTGAATCTACGGGGTCAGTATCCACACTGGTCTCAGCAAAGAGAACATTGTTCGTTATAAACAGTCATCTGTCCTCCTCAGAGCCTGCTATGCAAGACCCATCAGCATAAAGACGAAAGTTTTGAGCCATCTCTATTGCTTCTCTGCACCAGATCTCAATGTGTTGATCCTGGTTACCAAACAGCAATTTGCTAATTGATCTTGGTAAACAATTACCATCACCCTCTGTCATGTATGGCATAAAGTTCTCAAACATTGTAGGCAATAACATCCTGGCATAATGATCAATCGCCCCAAAGACTTCAGGAAGAGATAAAGGTAAAGAAAATGGCAATACAGAGAACTCAGTGCAAACATGGACCAATTCAGAGAAAGTCTGACATTTTGTAAGCTTATTATGCAAATTAGAAAAATATACTTGTCTATCACCTATCTCTCTGATGGAATTTTGGACAAGTTGGGTCTGGGGAGGGACAGGTTGGGCCTTGGAAGGTTTTGTAGTTTTTATGTGACCTTTCATACTTATTTCTGTCCACTCGCCGACAAAAACCCTATTCTCACAATGGAGGTAGTCACAAATCTGACAAAAACATGAAAGGCTCCCTTTGGCCAGAACATTCTCAGCAACCTTTTGTAGGCTATGGATGTTCCTAGTCTGTGGAATGGTAGTTAGGTCCTTAGATAGCATTGTTCTATGAGCTGCTATATCACTTGGTGTGACAAGCTCAAATGAGCGGGGATAGTGTTGACAAGGACCAGCAGCACAGGCATAGTTCTTTGAGCAATGGCTGACAAAAGTCTCAACATTGTTAAGTGCAGCACGACCTGACTTAATGTCTTCGCCAACAAGTCATTTCATCAAACCACCACTAGAATCACAAACATTCTTTCCGTGGCATGAGCCAAAGAAGTACCTCTTAACATGAGCACATTGAGGAAATTCGGATAGATAGAAAAAGGGTAGCTTACTCTTGTAATGCTGTGGTGCACCATCAGAAAAAAAAAAATATTTTCTCTACCTAAAGATCTCAGGATGAGCATTTATAAAACATCACTGTGGGATGCATAGAGATCACATTTGTGTAATAATAAAAGTAATAAGTATTGCTCTCTGCATTTCACACTCACATCAATTGTACATCATCTCACTCCATTTTTCACTCTACATGTCAACCGATTAACTTCCAACACATTAATCAATGTACAGGGTGTTTCCTGAACAACCGACGAGTTTCTCTCATCGACAAAATTGTTAGTTTTATTCGATTTTTTAAATCAAGCTATCATTTTGTTCATCATTTTATAGGATTACATATTTTTTTATGATTTGTCAAACTAGGACATTTTCATGCAAATCGGGGCACCACCACATTATGCGAGATCTTTTCAACGACAAGTTTCATGGACGATAGACCACTGGCAAGCACGTAGTCCAGACATCACACCCTGTGATTTCTTTTTGAGGGGTTGGGCAAAGAGGGGTTGGGCAAAGAATGCTGTCTACAGACGAGAACCAAAAACCTTGATGAGCTTGAAGATACCATTCAGGATGTAATCTCTTATGTTCCAGTTGAGCTTTAAAGGAAAGCTGTATCTCAAGAGGTTCCACAACACTTGCACAAACTTATTGAAAACAGTGGTGGCTATGTTGAGTTATAACACAAGATGTTATTGAGATTAATGTTTAATTCTATTTATGTAAAATTATTGATGAATAAGAATGTATTTTTTAATGTAACATTTAAGACAATTGAATTGTATAAATGTGTTGATACTGACCATTGAGTGTTAAATGTTTGATCAAAACGTTACGTTACACAATTAAGCTTGTTTTGTCCTTTTGTTGTCTTTTTCTTTTAGCCACCTTTTTTTATTTATTTAAAAACAGGTTTAACCATGAACTAATAGACTAATTTTAACAAATCGTATAAAAAACAAAATCCTATACATTGATTGACAAAATAAAGATCTGATTCAAAGATCGGGTAAAAACTGACGATTTTATTGGTGAAATAAACTCGTCAGTCGTTCAGGAAACACCCTGTACATTCATAAACTACGCTGCTACCAGGTACACAACTTTTTTATAAAAAATCAATAGAATGTAGATGCTGAGCAAGACTTTTCTTGAAGTCTTCAATCTCAACTATTCACTATTCAATGTTTTGAGACTAGACTGTCATTTACAGCTGTGGTGGTCAGACTTGTGTCAATGATGATAGGTTTTTCACCAATCTTTTCTCAAAACACCTTTCCTTCATGTGTAGTTCAAATTCTTAGAACAGCTTTGAAAAGCCTGTGGAGCCTTAAATGGCAGAATTTGATTTACTTAGGCACTGTATGAAAGATTTTTGTCAGTCTTTCCTTGAGTCATACCCAGAATCTGTGAAAATAAAAAAGGGAATAAACAGTTACACAGTGGTCCCAAAATCATGCCCAATAAAGAATTGGAGATTTAGACACCCTTTTAGTGATAAGACAAACATATGCTGCATTTTAGTCCTGACACAACTATCATTTTTTCATAAGCAAATTAATTTACTTATTTTTAAATGCTTCAAAAATGGCTGCTGCCTATGTAAACCAGTGTCAAATAAAAGGAAGAGTGGATATCTTATAGGACAGCAGGGAAAAGAATATCCCTCTTCTGAAACATGTGATTTCCTAGATTTTGCCATTTCTAATTAGTATGAAATAAAGACAATGTTTGTTTGTTAAGTAAGCTCATGTTCTTGGATATCTTCATGCTTTTATAACATGACTCAACTGTCACTCTAGCAGCATAAATAACAGAGTACTTTCTGGAACAAAATGGATAGATGCTGCCCTATTTATGAAGGAATACCACAAAATGATCAAACATGAAAGGGTGAAGAATTGGCTAGCTTTAGTTCAGTCCTCTCAACAAAGTCGACTTTGTCCGAGTTCATAGTTGACAATTAAAACAAACAAACAATAATATGACTTTAGAGAATGAGAATTGTGTGGTTGATCTGGTCTTTGTGAACGAGAATTGTAAGAAACAGAACCCTTCTTACTCTATATACTCAAATAATAGGGGGTAGGCACATTTGAAAATTTTTAATAAAAGGGGGATGGGAATAAAAGTGTGTGTGTGGGGGGTGCGCATAAACAGCATAAAAATGTCCAAAGTGTATGTGAACCGACTAAGATATATTCAAGTGTATAACTAACACCAATGTATATACAAGAAAATCTATGGTCTATGTTGTGAAATAAGAATATTTGTTCCCAGAATAGAGGGAAGAACATAAGAAAACTTGGTAATTTCAATATTTTTTGATGTTGTAAATTAGCCTAACCCGAGAGTGGGTGGGGTGGGTGGTGCTAATAAGGCCCGGGGGTGGGTAAATTTCCCCCCAACAAAAATAAATAGGATGGGGGGCAATTATTAGAGTACATCGAGTAAAGTGCTATACATAGGGCTGCCACAGAAATTTAAATGTTCATGTTGAGGGCTTTTATTTTCAGTTTCACCAAAAGATAGCTATGAACAGAAAAGAAGGAAAACTCCTTAGGGCTGTGACAGCCGTCTATACATTGGTAAACAAACCTGCATTCTTGATAACATCTTGATACAATTCAAAAGACTCTGATTTCTCCATGATTGAGAGTGGTAAATGCTGCTTGGTCCATTCCCTTCCTCTCCAAGGATTCCTTCACTTTGTCTCTGGGTTCAAGATAATGCTAGGAATAAAATGACAATGAAAAAAAACCTATAAATATGATAGAAGATAAGGGTTTGCAAGGTGTATGACAATAATGACTGAACTAATTTACAAGTTGATTAAGATAAAATAAGTTACAAGTCCATGCAATCAAAATCTAGATCAAAAGTGAAAACAACTCCTGTGAAAATTGAAAACAGAATGGATAACTTTTACTTGCTGTAAAAGATGAATAAAAGTGGCTCATTAACCACTAAATTTAAACAAATACAAAAGAAAATAGTTGACGTTTTGACTGAAGAGTCTTAGTCATAACACAAAAACAAATGAAATATTGATATAAACTGCACAAGCGAAACCAGATGATATCATGGGTGAATGGATGATGTAAAAAGAAAATATAGATGAATAAAGAGAAAAAGGGTACTTATTCCTTTAGTTCTTGGGGTAACTATGATAGTTACCACAAGAACTAAAGGAATAACTACATTTTTTTCTCTTTATCCATCTATATATTCTTTTCTTTTCTTTACTTTGGTTAATGACCAACTTTTATTCGCCTTTTGACTAAACCACTTGTGGTCAACCTTTCACTTTTGTGATATTTAACTTGCTGAAAAAGAGTGAAAAAAAAAGAAGAATGAAGATTCTTGACAATGATATCAACAATACTGATTCTAATGTTCACCACATTTTTACCTCACAAGACAACATCTTAAATGTCCCCCAGTGTATTCCTATAGACTTGAGAGACCCAAGGTCAACATGAATATCTACTGCCTCGTCTGGATCCACATGTTGAGGTGACAAGAACTCCCTGATGTACAGTAAATGATAGAATAAATAAGTTAACATTCAAATGTCACTTAAGCATTCTGAAATAGCACATAAAGCTTTGAACTAAAATAAATGATTATCATAAGACAATCATATTATTGAACTTCATAATTTATTGACCTGTGCGTCTTGCACATTGTACAAGCCCCAAAAAATCAGAATTAAAAAAAAAAAAAAATTGTTGGTAATTAAAGCAAAAATGACCATATTTGGATAAAATGCTCTTCCCTAGAGACTATTCACAGAATTTATGTCTTTAAGCTCTAGATAACATTCCATATCTTGCATACATACAAAACTAACTACATTCAAATGATACATACAGACAGGCGTGTAGCCAATATTTTGAAATAGGGGGACAACCTGGAATATTATCAATTCAATTTACCACTGACAACGACAATTGAGTTTGGCGGCCCACTCCAGCTTTGCCTGACA
The DNA here is from genome assembly GCA_032362205.1 of Clione limacina. Lineage (NCBI taxonomy): Eukaryota > Metazoa > Mollusca > Gastropoda > Pteropoda > Clionidae > Clione > Clione limacina. The sequence goes on from JAUUEB010408081.1 coordinate 6,592, forward strand.
CTTTGAGATCAAAGGCCTTTCTCAGCCAGTTGTCCTTTTCTCTCCTCATTACATGGCCATACCATCTCAGGTGTCCTCGTCTGACCACTTCGGTTATAGGCGTGATGCCTTCTAGCTTGGTCCTTAGTTCAGTGGATGGGATCCTTGCATTCAACCGGGAGCCACACATCCATCGCACCATTGTCATCTCTGCCCAGTGAAGTCTGTCTGTCTCTGCTTTCTTTACAGGCCAAGTTTCGCTTCCATGTAGCATGGCAGGTTTAACACATGTCCTGTAGATCTCACCATTCATTTCCAGGGAGACTGCACTTGAGTCAAGCAAAGGCAGCAGTTCCTTAAACTTTTTCCAGTCGCACTGTACTATGATGATGGAACTTTTCTTGCCCCCCCCCTCCTGGCATCTAGCATGTTAAATGAAATTTGTCACTTTGAAATCATGCCATTCCATTTTAGAGGAATCTGATTTCTAAATTCAGTTATATTTATAAAATATATTATTTATAAAGAAGACAAAAACCCTTCAGGGAAATTAATATTTTACATTTGAAATAATACTAACTGTTTTGCTCTTTTAAAAAAAATATGGTGCGGTGTATGTTTTCTTGATTGAAGTGCACAGCTCGCTCTTGTTTAATAACCCTTCATATATATCAAGTATAGAAAATAAAGGATGATTGTGAAGTGGTTTTGAGGTTGTTGCCCTGACACTTGACATGAAGGTAAATGGAGTTAACAAACTTTATAAAATGGACAGAATCACTCGCTGATACAAAGTGGTTTATCGACACATTCTTACATCAGAAAGATTAAAGGGTGAGTAATTCAAATGTTTACTTACTGTTATTTTATGTAATAATTCCACTCTTATATCACACAAGGTCAATTAACTGATTTGTGTGTTGTTGGTTATATTAAATGTTTAATTTTTAGAACTCTGTTGCTTCCTTGCATCTCGACAGCGACCACTATTCGTCTACAGAATGGTGACAGCAAAAAATGTCCACCATATTGTATATTTTCTTGTAAAGTTTTAATTCGTAAAATATATTTCAGTAAAATCATTTGCTCTGATTTAATTTTAATCAAAATTGATAGTCAAATAAAGAAAAAATACTGAAAATTAGTTTAGTCCAAAGTCTATGTTTCCCTGTTTTTTGTTTTGTTATCTGACGATTGTTAGTGTACTAACTATCTTTCAAGTATCCACAATAAAATTAAATCATGGCAAAACAGATTTGTCGTCCTTAAATAATTTTTGGTTGAAAGCAATGGATACATTTTTGAGAAATGGACAGTATTAACAATATACAGTCACACTGATTATGACAAAAATTGGTGTTCACCTCATCTATTTATGTTCATTAGTGATTCCAGGGTATTAAGTGCATCCGGAAGATTGTGCATGTTACTTCATATTGTTTAGATAAATGACGCAGGTACTGAGAATATATAGTAAGAAACTAAAAAAGCTAATAACATTTCTTACAGTTAACTGAATAACACCAAAAGCTCAACTGCACATCTGGTTAATAAACACATTGCTAAAGTTTCAGGTCGATTGAGTCAAAACTATTGCTTAAACTCCCCTGGCATACAAATATACCAGCCAATCAGGCAGCCAGCTAGAAACAAATAAACAAACAAATGATATACTCCATATACTGCCCTTCTTGTAATCGCTGGATACACAAATGATGCAGTCGCATCAAGGGTAACCATTTAGCCGCAGTAATTAAAACTTCAAGTGCTCCACCTGCCTTAGCCCACCCAGTGCCCAGCAACCCACAACCTCTCTAGGGGGCAACAACCTTGAGGTTGTTGATAAATTCTGCCACCATGGAGACATGCTCGAAGCGAGTGGTGGTGTAGAGTCTAGCTCTATCACCAGAGTTCAGTGCAGAGGGGAAAAGTTCAGAGACCTCCTGCCTCTGCTTGGCTCTAAGGGGGTGTCATTATAGTAGAAAGGTGAGCTCTACAAGACCTGTGTCCAAAATATTCTCCTCAAAATGTTACACCATTCAAGGAACTGATGCGCCGTAGTCTTCTGCGCTGGTATGGCCATGTAGCCAGAAAAGACAGTGACAACTGGTTAAGGAGAGTCTAGTCTCTCAAGACAGCTTGTAACCTTGGCCCTGGCCGACCCCCAAAGTCGTGGGACAGGGTGGTCAAAGAATACCTAAGAGAAACCTGTCTTGACCAGAGCCTTTGCGCAAACGAGATGCCTGGAGAACTGCCATTGCATTGCAAACAGTCTAACCATACGGCATGGACAAATAGACTTTAAATGATGATCATTTTCAATTTTATTATATAGATTACCAGTATCAATATGCTCACAATATTTTTTGAGGGACGTTTTATGGTGCGTTTAAGGATCAAAACAAAAAGAAAACACACCACTTAGGTCCAGTGGGGGGGGGGGGGGAATGCTTACACCTGGCTCCCTCCCTGAAAATGTTTTTTTTGTAAAAGGGGAACATTCACAAGAACAAATTTTTATGTTTTATGCAAAATGGTGCATCTTAGAGAGGTATGGATGATTTCGGTTTCTTTATCGTTTTAAATTTATTTTTATTTTTGCATGATCCCCTTTGAAATTTTTCTAATTTTGAAATTATTGGCGCAAAATGATGTAAGGAACGATAAAGTCAATGTTCAAGCATGATGTATCTTTAAATGTAAATTGATAAATAGCTAAAGAAGGTCAAAAACCACACACAAACGGGGATGAAGTTAGGTATCTTGGGGGGTTGGCGGCAAAGTCAGATTTTGGGTAGGCGACTGTCTAACCGTGCCTAATGCAAGCAACTTTTTTTTTACTAATGGCTGATGGAAACTTGACTAGAACTGCATTTTAAAGATGTGAAAAGTAAATATGTAAAAAAGTCACTTTTTTATCAACAATGTGTATACCTACCCAGGACAATAGTTACCAATGGGTAGAGCAGACAGATTGAATGGACCATAACGTTGACCAATTTGTTTGAAAACACCACAGTAGCCAGTGTCTCCAACAAAAATAAACTTGTGTTTAGGTCCTATTACACACCAACTGCACCATAGGCTCTGAAAGATGAAAATGTAGAAACGTTTATATCGCAAAAGAAAGGATGTTTTGATCTATCTATGTCAAGTAAGAACAAAATGAAGAAATTATCACCAGGTGATATTAACATTGTGGAGCGTGATAGCCTAGTGGTTAGGGCGTCGGACTGAAGATCTGTCCGCTGCCGTCTTAAAGCGCTGTGGGTTCATCCCACATAATTGGACAAGTCATCCACATGATGGAGAGAAAAGCATTTGAAATCAATTTTTAGACCCCTTGATTTTTTTCTCTCTTCATTATTTATCTATCACACAGCATAAATACAATTGGTTATTAACACTATAATGACCCTGACAGATAATTGTGCTAATAACCAGAGCCTACTGTATTGTCATAATAGCTTTTCTTAGTTCCCAAACCTTATTATCATCTGTGGCTGTACGTTTACTCCAGTGCTGACATGGTGTACAGACAAACTTGACATTTGAACCCTGATACACATGCTCCTCCCACCATGTTAGTTCCACTACAGTCTCACATCCATGATCAGACATCCATCTTTTCAGGCCCATCGGAACATACCAGCACAACTTGTTACCAAATCTGAACATGATTAAAGGTTTAAATTATGTGAATAGACAGTTATACAGTCTATCCATTGAATCTGAAACACTATGATAAGGAAATTATGATGAAAATATATTAAACCATGGCTTTTAAAAGTAAAGATTAGTATGTATAAGTATTTTTCAAATGAAATAAGCACAATGAACAGACAAGTTTAATGAGCTTGTTAACCTATGTTTATTCCCGGAGCAAATAAACACTGTGCAATCTTTTTATGACAAATCAAAATAATATAACAAGAAGAAACTGAATACTGAATTCTAGATGACACTTAGAGAACTTTCAGCTTACTGTGCATTCAATGCTCGAACAGTATCAACATCTAGGTGGTCATAATGGTTGTGACTGATGACAACACAGTTAACAAGAGGCAGCTCGCTGACTGAACAGGGTACAGGGCGGTATCTCTTTGCACCAAACCACTGACTTGGGGAGCATCTGTTGCTAAAAATGGGATCTGTGAGAATAGTTACGCCATCTAACTGGACCAGACATGAAGCATGTCCAAGCCACATACACCTCACTCCTGTCTCAGGGGAAGTCCCAAACTGGGTCAAGTCAGATTTTAACACAGGGAGGGTCTCATCAAGGACCTGCAACAAAACAATCATAATGTCAAGCTATAATATAAGCACTCTTATAACTATGATTATCATATTTTCTTGTGACTAATATGAATTGATTAAACTCAAGTTTGAAACCCAGAAACTGCATTTTTCTATGAGAGTTGGATGTATAGCCACAAGGATGAGATGCTTGTTCATCAAAACTGTGCTGTCTGTAAAATGCGCTGTTTTACATAATGTTATGAAGCTAAGCAATCTTTGTCTGTCCTTTTGTAAAGATCATACTTCTTTTGAGACTGACCTTTGTTCATAACTCACGGATTGCTTATAAAGCTATTTTGAGCACTTTTTTGTTGATTTAAAAGAAACTATTTTTTGTTAATATTAAGGAAAGAATCAGGAATTTACAGTTATTTCGAAATGTTTGTTGAACACCGACTGTTTCTACTGTGTAGTAGGTTGAGAATTTAATTTTTGGGTTTACTGCTGCATTATATTGAGCATGAAAAGGCTGTAATTTGAGCAACATTGGGTTGAACATCTAGATCTTTATTTTTGGTAAAACCAAAAACTATGCTATTTTAAGATTTAACACACTTACAATTTACAATTGCAACGCTTGTAAAATTTGGTAAAATTAAACACTTGCAAAGAAAAGTATGGTTAACAGAAACTTGCTGATGTCAAAACAAGATGACACTTTGAAATTTCTTATGCGTACAGCATATAAAAGTAGATAGCTTTGAATAACTCAAATGACCTACTTCTTTTTTTGGAATGCTAGAGTTGTCTTTACGAGTGGCAATGAACTTCAACAGAGCAGTAAATGATGGTCTTTTCCAGTCTGTCCAGGGATGCTTATATCTTCCTCCTTCAAAGTGTGGCTGTAAATACTCCTCTTTCACATTTTCTTGTCTTGAAGATTCTGCCATCTAAAATGAAACAAAATAAAATATATGAATATGATATAAAGAACAAGCAGTCTTTCTTTTTATCTGTTTAAACATTTATAAATGTACTGTTTTTATTTTCTAAAGTACATAAAAAAGTATATTCAGATGAGTTTAAAATATATGTATTCTTTCAAGTGCAGACCAATTTTCATAAAATTCCATTGAGTATTTTTTAGTGAATTTGAGGTTTAAAACAGATCTGTGACTATGGCTTAGGTCCATCAAAAGAAGTGTGATCTGCAAGGTAGATATCATAGTCAACATAGAATCTGCGATGTTAAGAAAAGAAAATGGAAACGTCATAGAATCTTAC
>JAUUEB010408303.1:0-12095 GCA_032362205.1 Clione limacina
CGGATATTTAAGACTCCGATCGTATGTAACAATAGGTTTTCTGCATTTTATACAGTGTTTTGAGCCTCCAGAAGTGTGTGTTTCTAAAAAGCTAAAAATTCAAAATCTATTAATAGGGGGAGTGGGTTCTCCTGATTTGCGCCACCATTTCCTATGAAAAGCCGACTAAAGCATCCCTAGAAGTAGAAGGTACACTCCGATATTAGTTCACTACATCGCTTAATTGAAATGATGATCTATGTATAATTTTATTTCATCTTATGGTAGTACACATCTATTATTTTACAAAAAAATCAGAGACAATTATTTGGAACTTTTGGTTTTGGTTACCCATTGTCATAAACACAACGGTTTTCTGAAATTCGTGACAGTTTGTGACAGACTATTGGTGTTATTGTGTTTGTAACAACAGCACTAAGTTAGCAATCTAAAATTATTTCCTATTCAACCTTCTGAAACCATGAACAATAAATACTATTTAAGATAAAAACCATAGACACTTATGTCTTCACTGGCAATATTGCCCAACATTCTAGCAATCACAATAGAGACTCAATCTTGGTGAGCAGGTCATAATGTCGTCTGAATGGAAATCACAGACAAATGAAATGTGCTAAATGGGGAACTTCATAACACCAATTTTCTTGGTTTTATTGAGGCATTTCCTTTGCAATGTTCCCTATTCTTTTTTAATTACTGATTCAAGATAAAGACAGTGATTTTGAGTTGCATGCGACTATTGATTTTTCGTATATTATAGGAGTTCAGAAAACCATTATGGCTTTGACACTAAATAATTGTGACAATTTCGCAGCTTTTAATCGATTTCCATCAAGTTGAACCTTAGTCTAATGACACATAAGGTCTATGATTTAAGCCTAGTTTTCTGTTTGTGCCTTGTGTTGTTATTCTAGTCCATAATTTTATTTTGACATATTTTTATTGATTGTATTCAACAATTTGTATTAACAGTATTGTCTCGCAAAATATATTTCTACTTTTATTTTACTGGTTTTCGAAATGGTAACACATACGAGTCGTGATAAAACACAATTACGAGTGCAGTTTTGAAAAGTCTAATGAAGAAAACCGTCAGTCAATTAATTTATATCTTTATTGATCTTCTAATAAAAACAATTTTAAAAGCAATTAATTTGATAAATAAGGCCCATGATGTACAAATAAAGATGGAATAGTGTCACTTTTTTAAAATGTTTACATCCAAAAACAGAATGAGTCTGTCAAATTGAGAATGCCAAATTGAATTATCTTTATCTTTTTAAATTGATCATCTTTGTTATTGTCTGTTTGATAATGATCAACTTAATTGGATGATCACCTTGAGAGAAACATGTCTAGACAAATGCCCTAACAACAGGTTTATTAAATTCTCCTAAAGTTGTTCAAGCGTGTGACACTCATTATAATCGAGAACCTGTGGCAAAAGTATACTGACAGAACGATGCGAAATAAGATTAATAGGTAATCGAATCAATATAAGAACATTCGTAAAACTGCCATCGTCAACCTTTTCCTTAATATAAATATAAAGTACATCACATATTTAATGAATTCAGCCTAAGACCTGCTGTTACATGCTGACAATATTTAGACAGCAATTAAATTGGTTTAATGCGAACAGATATGAAGACGTATAAACTGCCAGATTTTACTAGGTTTGATGTGACCATACAAACTAACTTATAACATTCATTTACTTTCGGTAAGTAAATGTGAACAAGAGTTTGCTATTATCCTCACTAAAGATGTTTCTTGTGTATATTTTCTTTAAAAAAAGAAAAACGCTTATATGTCAGAAGAAAGGCCAATGGCAGATGGTAAGAGATGTATATATAGTTCCTTCCTTAAGGAACAATATGCCCAATACACAACTGTTTTTTTTGAGTGATACAAAAGTACCCTTGTAGGTACAAAATATCACACGAAAAATATGAGTGTTTCTGCTGGCTTTAAAAAGTAATCTCAATAGTAATAATAAATCATGTCGAGCGTGGCATGGGAAACAAATACGTGCATGCGTTTTTTGTATCATTGCTAATTTGCACAATTTGATAAATAAATCATAGCACATTGAAAAGGAGACCGTCGCTCGAAAATATTTTGACACCGGATTGTGGCCCGGCGTACAATAAATGATCTAAAGGTATGTTGGTGGTTTAGTTGTATGAAGATTATACACAATTAACTATGAATATTGGGAAAAACCACTATGGCGAAACTAAGACTTCCGTCTAATTCATGATAAATATATCAAAATGATGAAAGGAGAGAAAACACGTCTATAAGTTGGTGTGTGTAACAAACTAGGGGTGAGAAAGAAGTTCATTAGATCCAGTCAAATATGGCAAGTAACCATCGCCTCTCGTGGGACTAACCTTGGTGTCACTCTGATCCCTTTTGCCTACTAAAGATGTTTCTAAAGGCTGTCGCTACTTCTATGAAAACTGGGATGTGTCAAGATAAGAGACAAGGAAAACAAGTCATTAGAAGACATATGAAAGTATTTTCCGCCCTGTTAGTAAAGTGATTCTAGTGAGACTGAAGACTAGCTTGGGTTGTCTATCCACGAGTTACGTTCCAACTGCCCGATTCATTGCCCTTTGCAGTTAATCTTCCTTTACGATGCTTCTAATATTATAATATTATAACTATGAAGAAGAAAGAAGCCAATTGTTTTTGAGAAATACATTTTCCCGACTTATGATCTACGATCAGCAAGCAGAGTTTCTTAAACCGGGCGAACATTTCAGAATACATGAGTTATTTGCCCAAGCTCTGCGCCCTTTCCCTCAAGTTGTATTCAAATATAAAATTCAGACTAATGACATGAATAAAAAAGACCGATATCAGACATTAGAAGAGATTGCCTAAATTCACTTTATATGTATTGCAGGATTATAGCTCAACACGACAAATCAAGACCGAAGCCACGATTGCCGCTCTTTAGAATATATCCAGGACACTCTGCGTGTTGTTGCACAATATTATAAAGTTAAAGTATTATAAATCTTTGTTAAGAGCTATAAGACTGTCGCAACGATTGTTTTGTAAAATGTCTTAATCACGCTATTTGGTGGTTATTTTAAACTACAAATGTCATTTAATTGTGACTTGTTTGGCAGGTTAAAGCAAAAAATACCCTTTAAAGCTGTTTCAAAATGTCGAAAGATCTTATAGCCTTGCCATCATATTGACAAAACAATCATTGTCGGAATTCATTGACTAATTCTTTAAAAATAAAATCGTACACACTAAGTATTTGATTTTGAAGTTAAACGTTTTAAGATAAAATATTCATATCAAGTAATCTTACACATTCGTAACTTGTTACTCGTTCTTCAAACAAAAAGTAACAACATCTGCAAGTTCACCAAGTTCTCAAAAGGCAATTAAAGAAAAACTCTTGTACAAAAACAAACAATTATACTACACGCAAAATTTAGATATTTCTGTCTGGCTCTATAAAGGAATGAATTATATCAAGCATATCATCGAAAATAAGCAAGTTCAAACTATTGTTCATCACAATCAATAAAATATACGCAAAAAGAAACTTAATCAAAAAGAAAAAGGAAATGCATGTTTGTAGCTTGTTTGAGGTAGAGATAAGCTCATTAGGTTACAGAGAAGAGTTAATAAGATTCCGTCAGATAAGGCTTGTTTAACTGTCAAAACCATAGCCTCTCATGAGACTTGTCGGAATGTCAACTTTACCCCTCAAGCCTACTCCAGATGTTTCCAAAGTCTGTCGCTGCTTCTATGAACACTGAAATGTGTCAAGATAGGGCGACAAGTCATCAAACGACATGGTATTGTATTTTCACAGAGACAGGGGAATAGCGGGTTGGTCTTTTCAAAGAGTTTTGCTCCAACTGCCCGAGTAATTGCCCTTTGCAGTTTTTTTTCGATGATTCTGAATATATGACGCGGTGCTACTTATTACGATGTCGTTATCTACTCTGTTATATATCATACACAAGTATAGGCTTATGCGAACATACGCATTTACTATTATAATAAACTAGTTGGCTGATTTTTTAATAATTAACGATTCGATTGAATTTTTATTAAAGTTGCTTCGAGATAAATTAATAGATTTAATCAGATCATCCATATATACGTATTTCTGCATATAAGGCGTCCTCAGTATGGCTATAGACTAAGATAGTAATTGTTGCACTAGTTGTATTCGAACCTGGGACCTCAAGGTATAACCCGTGTCCCATTTTTCTACCACAGACCACTAGGCCATATGCGCTCCCGTTATCTTGTGTCTGATTTCCTTCTAGAGAGAATCGTAGTTAACACTATATAATCACTTTACACAGCCTGCTATATTCATATATCCAGAAATCGACGCCAGATATTTGCGTGGTATTGAGAAATATGAAGAAGCTAAAATTATCAAAATCTGCCTACTGAGCTATTAGTCTGACTAACCGATAGGTTAAAAAATATATAAATCACGCTATTTCGTGTCTATTTTCAACTACAAACGATATTTAAACATGACTAGTTTGTCAAATAAAAGCAATCAAAAGACGCAAATAGCAAATAATAATGGGCACAAAAGCTAAATCAAATGTCGACAGCATCCCACGCCTAGCCCTTACATTGACAAAAAAATCATCGTCGGAAATAAATAACTTGTATTTACAAAAAAATCTTTCATGAACTTATAACTCAATATAGTAGAAGATAGAAGGTAAACTGCCTATCTAAACAATCTAGAAAACCAGCATATGTTAACGTTTCTCTTTCTTCAAATAAGCCATCAAGTGACTTAAAGTGACTTAAAGTAAATTTAATAATTCCAAGTCTTCAAATTGCAAATTTTTTAAGAAAAAAGAAAAAATAGAGTTTTATGTTTCTAATAAATCTGTCGTTATCCCATAAGCAGCAACAATGTGGTTACATCAAATATTAAATCAGGACATTTATGTTAAGTGACATGAGTTCAGAGAGGAATTGTATCTCTCATTAAAAACTCCAAATTAGATCATCTAAAAGTATTGTGCAAAGAGAATGAATGGCCACACACTAACAACAATGACAAAGATAGCTCAGCAGTTGGATCTTCCCTAAAAGCGCACATGTGAATAGTTTTTGTCGTTATGATGTTATATAAAAGGAATACAAAATATATTTTTTGTTAATCATTAGGCTGTGATCCATGACAACAAGTACAATTACGAACAACTATTAAACACGATGTCCTGTTGTCAATAGAGACAACACATACTTGATTAATGGATTTAGAACATCAAGGCTTCCTCGTTTATATAGTTCACGTTCAGCAGTTTAGGTTGTGGTACATATTAGACGGGCTAGCAATTTCATTACCATTTCATCAAATGATCATTAAAGCTAAAAGGGAATACAACTATATCACACTTGCAGAACAACAAGATTTTCCCCTACGCAACGGAGCAGTGCTTTAAGATGACATGTTTGACAGCTATGAGGCTTAAGATGACCTTGAAGTATGACGTAACATTAATTGTTTTTTTTACAACTTAAGTTGTTTGTTTTCATCCCACTTTAAAAATTATACGCATGCGCGTCAGACAACTAAAATCAAAACTAAGATAGTGGAATGTCAAACAAAGAGGGGAAATCATTTCCGATTTAATTATCCAAGTATTGACATTGAAGGGCTAAAAGTAAATTTAATATGCAATACGTTCAAGATATGACGTTGTTTCGTTGTGAAACCTGACAACAGTACTGTCTATGTTTCGTTACGTCACGCCCCTAATAATCAAGATAATTAAATTCTACAAACGGTATAGTATATGAAATTAATCTATGCATTATTAAATTTGCCAAATATGGTAGCGTTTCAAACGACAGATATACTGATTAAGGAGAATATACAATGCTTCATACATATTATGTCAATGAAATATCACTGAGACCGACTAGACAAGCATTGAGTGAAATATGTTTCTTTTTGTAACAAAATGACTTTGAATATTACTTATTTTGTTTGTTAAAATCATACCCTACGAGTACACATTTTCTGTAGAAAGCAGAACACTTCATAAAATAAGTATGTATTAAATAGTTCACAAGTACAGTCTGAATTTTTTGTTTTTTAAAGAAATTTCATTAACCTTCGTATAGACGAAATGTCACTATAATTAAACGAATCCTAGTTCAAACACCAATATTACTGTTTAATATCTGATATGTGCAAAGAGTCATGTATTTTCAATCATCTACAACCAAATCATAAACAGATATTTATGCAGTTTGTCAGAACTTTATGCAACAATAGAACACACGCGTTTCACAGTTCAAATGTTTTGAATTTTATTAATTTTTATACTATGATCTAACGCTCTTCAAAGTTTCTCTATTTCTAGTGCCTTTGACATTTTTAACCATAGTCCAGGCTTCTGAAAAAACAAAGATCTATTTTTTATAAACTTTGAATAAGGCTTTTGTGTATATTTTCTTAAGGTAAAAATTGAAAACAGGTGTATTTGGCATAAAATATAACGTACTACTGTTATGAGAAAAAGCCGGGTTGTAATACAATTTGCTCTGTTCTATTTACAATGTGTATGCACCTTATGTCTCGATGTATTCCATGTCAAAGCCCATTTGGTAAATTTTAAAAGAAACGACAATGAAAATTAATGAACCAGGCGAGAAATATGTAAATGAAAGTGATAGAAAAGTTGTAGAAAGTGTATAGAATACGGAAGTAAGAACTTAACAAATATTACAAATACTTACCTCGTTACCATGGACACGTCAACATTATCTGATAGACAGCAGTTATTATTCCACAATTTCAATATATGATTGTGTCATTTATGATGTGAGACAGAAGAAAAACACGAAGACAAATTCAGCCGAGTTGTTAAACTGACGCTCTCACAAACGTTTGTAAAGATCATCTGGAAAAAAATACATTTTCTCACTGTGTGAACGCACTCTAAGCTTCTACTTCTGCGGACTCACACTTAATACCATCAGAGTATACGTCTGTTTTACATAAGAATTGGCAATTTAGATGGTAATAGAGTGATTATATACAAAACAAATTTTGTATGATATAAAAAAAATACAACACGCAATGTATGGATTTTTCTGTCTAGTTCTTAAAAGGAAACATAAGAGTAACAATAAATTATATCAAGCATGTCATCAAAAACAAGCACGTTTACACGATTGTTTATCATTATCAATATACGCAAAAAGAAAATCAACCATAAAACATAAAAGAAAGTGAAAAAGTCTCCAACTTGTTTTGCGGTAGAGATAAGTTCGTGAGGTCACGGAAAAAAATAATGGGATTCCGTCAGATAAGGCTTGTATAACTGTCAAAACCATCGGCTCTCATGAGATTTGTCGGAATGTCAGCCTGACCCCTCAAGCCTACTCCAGATGTTTCCAAAGTCTGTCGCTGCTTCCATGAACAGTGAGATGTGTCAAGATAGGAGACAAGAGCGACAAGTCATCAGACGACATAGGATTATGTTTTCACATTGTTCGCTTATCTGCCCTTGTCAATAAAGTGATTTTAGCGAGACTGAGTTGCTATTTTAAAAGAGTTTTGCTCCAACCTCCAGAGTAATTCCCCTTCACAGTTCATTTTTCTTAACGATGTTTCTGATATAATGGTTAATCATAACCAAGAACATCATTATAATAAAAAATGAGACCGGTGGGATTTCCCTCTTCTCCCTGTTTTGTTCACAATGTGCATTCTTGAGATGTTCTTGGACCCCTTTGTTGGTACTCCTTAAATCTACTTTTGTGTTCAGAATCATTTTAAAAAGTTGCAAAGCAAGAACGTAAAATGTCTACTAAAAAGATATAAAGTTTTTAAAGTTCAATTCAAATAAAATTTTGCGAAATAAATTTCGAAACTGACCTATGCTGACCCTAACCCCTAACCCCTTTACCTTACGATTGAGTGACACAGCAGTTTGCAATATCCGGAATTTTAAAACTGCGCTCATCACTGATAACTATTTGGGAGACACCACAGTGTGCACTTCTTTCCAACACAGGCTCCTGTGGTGAAGTTTCATCAATAGTTTAAAATTGTGCGCTAACTTAATTAGGTGTACCAAGTCTAATCTTGAAACATGGAAGTACATTTTTTTGGCTACCAGACACACGAAACAGAGCCAAGACACAAGACGAACATAGGGTCCTATTTAAACCCTCTCTGGATGACTTTACAAATAGAAAATGTATGTCAAATGACGAATATTTTCTGTCTTATGATTGACGATCAGCAAGTAGAATTTGCTTAAAGCGGGCAAACATGTATGAATACGAAAGTAGTTTTCCTTAAATCAATGTCCTTTCCCTTTTATAGTATTCATAGACTAAATTCAGATAAATGACCTGTGTCAATATAACTAATATCAGATAATTTTTTAGGCATTGTCTAAAGCGCCTCGTTTCATGATTAAAGCTCAACATGACGAATCATGACCGAAAACGGACGATTGAAATTCCCGGAAATCGAGTTATTTTGGGAAATATGAAAAAGTAAAAAATATCAACATCTTTGTATAGACCTATTAGACTGACTGATCGATGGGTATTAAAATGTCAAAATCACGATATTCAGTGGCTATTTTCAACTCAAAATGACATTTAATCATGCCTACTTTGTCAAGAAAGGGATATTAAAAGACGCAATTATCAAAGAATAATGTACGCTAGCCCTTGTATTGACATAATAATCATTGTCGGCAGTGAATGACACATATTTACCAAACATCTCTTATAAACTTAGAACTCAAGGTAAAGGACGTTATCAAGTAAAAACCAAGTTAAACAAATCGTAAACACATAATATACGTTAAACAACAACAATAGTAGCTCTGGTCCACCAAGTAATTTAAAATTAGTTCAATAATTTCAAGACATCAAATAGTTGACTCTATCTTTAGAACAAAAATAAATGTGATAAATTGTACAGAGTATAAAACTGTGTTCCATTAAGTGTCGCCTGAACCGAAATGTTTCATGATAATTGAACCTAACAATTCAATTAAGCACAAGCGTTAATGTGTTCTTGATAAATGCAGCAAATATGTTATCTCATGCATATTGGAAAAAAACACCTAACGTTAATACTGAACACTTTATATGTTGACTTTGAAAAATCGACTTGTATTATCTATTTGATATGTGCACCGTGTGTAAAGAAACTATAACTTTATTATGTTACTCATAGCTCAGCGACCATCAGTCATGGCAGTGTTCTTTTGCGGATAGGGCCTGCATTCTTGCAACACCGAATCGTTCACCCAAGGGACATCGGTCACAGTCAAGTTTTTAATCTTTTGCAGAGCATCATAATGAGGTGGCTATAGCTGCTCATGATTTTGATTTGTGTCAAGTAGCGTGGAAGCTGCTTAGGGTGCCAGAGCAGGCGGTCAAATCGTGAGCCCAAAATCGCAAAGCACTCTGGAGACAGCTGGTGACGATACTGTAAGATAACTCGTGCTGTATGCTCTTAGGCTACCACACATTGTGTAAGAATGGTTCAGGACTATAATGGTCACTAAAGTTTATATAACAATACCAACGTATTTTCCAATATATCCAAGCTAATCACATAATGCAATGAGATGAATGCAATTTTTCAGAAAGATATGATTTTGATTTGTATCAAGTAGCGTGGAAGCTGCTTATGATGCCAGAGCGGACGGTCAGATTGGGAGCCCAAATCGCAAAAAGATTCTGGTGACAGCTGGTGACGACACTGTAAGATAGCATGTGCTGCATGCTCAAAGGCCACTGCACATCATGTACGAATTGTCCAGGACTATAAGGGTTACCAAAGTTTATATAACAAACTCAATGCATTTTCTTATATCTCCGAACCAGTCACATACAGAGATGAATGAAATTTTCAGAACGTTATGCAACCACAGAACACACGTGTTAAAAAGTTTTGAGTACTATGATCTTAAAGCTCTTCTGAATTTCGACATGTTTTTACACCCTCAATCAACGTCCTGGCTGTTGAAGAACAGAGCAATGCATTTTGTAAAAATTGTACTAGGCACAAAACATAAAGCACTTCTGTTATGAGAAAATGCTGGGATTATAGTTGATCAGCTCTCTATATAATTTTTATGTACATACTGCCTTTAAGTATTCCATGTCAGAGACCGTTTAGAGAATTTTAAAAGAAACGCCAAGGAAAATTAATTAACCAGACGGTTAATAAACTGTATAGAAGACTTAACTAATAACGTAACAAATATCACTAAACTCACCTCTTCACAATGGAAATGTCAACATTATTTATCTAATAGACAGCAGTTAGTATTCCATAATACCAATATTATATGATAGTGTCATAAATGTTGCGAGACAGAAGAAAGACGCGAAAGATATGTCAGCGGAGTCGTTACACTGAGGCTCTCACATGGGACAAACAGCGCTCACTTATTGAGAAGGCGTGTCTTGTTGAACGGCGTATTGCGCTGTCTTAGATGTACCCCTCCCGTTTAACATTCGAATTAACAGATTTTTCTTAGATTTTTACACTGTAATTTTTTTTTACTTACAAGCCAAAATCACTTCTTTCTGCTTTCACTTCATTAAAGTAAACCAATGTAAACAAAGTAAATTGTGTATAAAGTACTTACTGTGACGTCACGATAAATTTTTTAATATAATTAATGGATGATATAGATGTTTATTTGCTAGCTTTTTACATGAGTAAGTGAAAAGGCTGACCATCTGAACATTGTCGTTCAAAAAAGAAAGCCGTTGCAAGAATCATACATTTCACATCGAGACTCTTATGTTTTATGCTATTCAATGTGATTGTTATTCAACTTTTTTTCAAATAAAGTGGGTACTCTTTATAAGAAAACAAGGACATGACGTTGTGGTCGCTAAGGAAGTTTCTTGACAATATCAATCAATGATTTTTAAATTGATATATTTAAAAAAAACTGTAATAGATAAAATAATGCGGTCTTTTGTAACATATACAAAACATATGAAACTTGTATTTGATTCCAAATGTTTTAGATGCGACAACAGGCCAATGAGTAATCAATGAATGCTTAAATGAAGATTCTGTTTGAAATCGCATTTCAAAGGCTCCATTCTATGGTGAGAAATTTTGTCTTTTCGACGATAGCCGTTTATTGCATCAGAACATATTTGATATTAAAAAAAAATTCACATATGTTTTATATGTTACAGAAACCGCATGATTGTATCTATAACAGTTTTTTCAATATTTCGATTTCAAAAGCGTCAGTATAAAAAAATCACCCTGTTCTTAAACATTACGTGTATGTTTGGTCTAAATTAAGGTCATCTCGCTCCTAAGTCAAGAACCTCGACACGAAATGACGCCGCTGCAATGTCATACATAAGAGAACCCATATGCTGGATGAGTTAATCATTACTTGATCTGTTATTCGCACTTACTGATGAAAATAGAAATCATCCTGGGTGAAAGGAATTTTCATTACTAAATGTGCATTTTCTCCCCTCGGTAGCAACATATCGAACAATCGATTGGTTTTAAGCCTAAGGATTAATATTGTCATTCATGTTGACAAAGATTTAAGAAAAAATAAAAGTTCTTGACAAATGCGTATTGTGTGCAACTCAGTAACTCGGAAATATGTGGCAGACAGTAGGACGGGCCTTAGAATAAAAATATGTCATTAAGTGCATTAACCCACTGGGCATTGTGTTGTTAATGCGTCTGTAAGCCAAAAGTCTCTATCATTGTCCACATTGTTCATACCTTACCATATTGAATAAATGCCACGATAAAAAAAAAACCGGTCACAATGATAAAATTGTTATCATCAATTCAATCATTTTGAACATACTGCAAATATAATCTACTAAAAAATAAATCCTGTATAATCGTCTGTTTCAAGTTTCGTGACATTGTTATTTTTGTTGTTGAATATTGTCATATTATCGGACCAGAGGTCGTATGATAGGAGATTGATTGTAAATTGTCTATTGATAGAAAAGTACAGTTCACAGTAAAAAAATGTGTGCACCCCTCTTTCAAATGTCACGCTCATGAGAAAATATAGAAAATATGT
>JAUUEB010408414.1:0-12095 GCA_032362205.1 Clione limacina
GAAAAAAAATATAGATTGTTTATTAGTTATTGTTACATTAGGTAGATTAAATATGCAACAATATGTTTACAAATGTTCTTAAAAGTATAAACAAATCTAAAACGACATACACTTGTTTGTAAAAACACAGACCGTCGCATGCGTAAACAAATATATAAAGATGTGTACATTATTCGCTTGCTGTTGCTGAGTTCCATTGTTATGTTTCAGATTTCAGAGCAAACGATTGCTGGCTTCATTACCAACCTGAGTTTGAAATTAAAGCACTAGATAATGCTATCATTAGAAATGTCGTCAAGCAAGCTCAAGACTTGATTCTGTCCCCGGGGAGCGCTAAATGCTTTGAAAAATAAATATTATTGATTCATTTATATATTTAAATACAAATACAAAGTCTGATCTGAAGTTATACTAGTCCAATATACGAACGGAAGTTAGCCGATATTATTGAAAGTTACAATTGTTAAATTGTTATTGTTAGATAATACGTGTCAAATTGAGACGAAATATCAACCTCTGAAATGTAACACTTTTAAACAGACGTCCATTGCTGTGTGTTGACTTACCTTTTTGTTCTGTATAAGTTGTAGATAATAAATGTACCGAGAACGATGAGGAGACAGATGATGAAGACGATGATTGAAGGAATCCAGCGTGTGACTGATGTGTCTGGGGAAACAATAAATGTTGATATATTTTCATCATTTCGTAATTTGGTCAGCGAATTTAAAAATTAGCAACTAATTACAATATATTTTGTTCTGGTAAAGTGTATGAACATTTACATAGCGCTAATTTAAGTGTTAAGTTCTAGAGTTTATTGCCTACCACGCCTACACCACCAGCTAGATGACAGGGGAGAAAAACATGAAGAAAAGAATCAAGAAAAATGTAATACGAGGCAGTTAGGAGACGCAAAGAGGGTAATCGATACAATGAACAATAAAATGATGACACATATGACGAGATTAATAGAAGTAAAAGACAATCAATCACTGCCAAAATTTCTTATTCCAGACATATAAAAGGGATGTTATCCAGAAATATCGGATGTAATAACAGGATTGAGGTCGTTGGGGTCATACAGGGAAATGACGGTTAAATATCCTGATGCGATTTCAAGAGCGTTGGCATAAAAAGCAAACCTCCGGTCTTTCTCTTTCACTCTTATATTCCTTTACCTTTCTTACTTTTCTTTCCTTCTTTCTCTCTTGCTTTCTTTCTTTATTTTTCTTCAATCAGTTATATTTTTTCTCTCTTTTTCTCATTCTCAATGAGTTGAATAATTAATTTTTTGGTTAGTATTTCTCAAAACATCAAGTTTAAATGAAAAGCAGGTCTGACATAAAGGTTCCGAGAGAGGCAAAATAATACGTCACTAGTCGTAACGGCACTAGTATTAGAACTCGATTCCTCTTGTGTTTTGTATAACCACATAGTCCCATTGTCTATAAAAACATTTTCACTTATTTATCATAAGTTTACGAATAGGCAGTGATTTGCGAAATATTCAACTTCGAAAAAAAAATGAAAAAAGAAACGTAATAACTTTATATGGACTGATGATAACGTCTGATAACTGAATATGAAAACTGTCTTCGTTAAATGGAAGTGTAGAGTCGCTTGAAATGACAACGTATTCTTTAGAATTAAGAAATTGTAATTTGGAATAGAATTTAGACAAACAAAATTTACTGCGTCATTGCATGCATACTTGACTCGCAGAGAGTTTCGAAAAATAACGTGGGAACAGGTTGCTCCTATCAGCATTCTGTACAGAATATTATTATTTAAGGCTCTGGGTCGTGCGTTAATGAGGGTTTTTCCCAGTCAAAACAAGCCAAACTCATTCACACACATAAGAAGTAGGAAAAAATAAAAACAAAATGTCGTCACTAAATGCTAGATTCGCAGAGAGATTAGACAAGTCCCAAAGGAACAGGTGGTTTCTATTAGCATTCTTGTATAATTGTATCATCGTTTACGGCTCTGTGTCGAGTGTTTATTGTGTTTTTTCTAGTCAAAACAAAGCCAAGTTTATATACAACAGAAGAAGGTAAAAAATAGAATGATGTGCCAGATTTCGAATAGCGAAACAATCAATGTCGGTTAAAAATAGACAGGTCGAACTATGTCTCACGAATCAGTTGTTATTTTTCTCTTCGAAGAATTTTCGTTTGATTTTTTTCTTTGCATGCCGGTTACCAATACGGACAAAGTCAAATAAGCAAAAATCTAACCAAGAGGAACTATTTTTCTTTATGAACAGCCTTCCACCCACAAGTACCTATTTTTTACCCTTAAGCATTTTCCTTCCACAATCAAACAGGGAGTCATTGTCCGAATTAAGGAGACTCATTGGTGTCAATTACGTCATTCTTATCAGAGTTTTCCATTTCCTTCTAGGTGAACATATTTTCATGTTTAATTTGTTTTGCTTTTTTTAAACGAAAGGATAATCACAAGTCTGTTTTCACGCTAGTTAAATTGTGATTGTCAAATCAATGTTTGTTTTGAATTATTTTGTTGTCATATTGTACACGGGGAGACGGGGAAACGGGGAAACAAAAACATGGACAAGTTAACACGCTTATGTAATGATAGACAAGAAACACACACAGACATACATACATGCGGATGGACAAACAATACCATATAACCTGTGAAAAATGGTAGGCAATAAAAATATAAACAGACAAACGGACATACAGACATACAGACAAACAGACATATAATCATACAGGCACACATACATACAGAAAGACAGACAACAAAAAGTCACAAACCTATCTTCATTGTCTTTTTTATTAAATGCAATGCCCACTGTTATGTTTTTATAAAGGAAGTACGAAAACTTGCCCTCCTTTAATTTTCCTAGATTCTGAAAAAATCTGTTACATACTTGTCATCATAGTTAACACAAATCTGTAATTTAAAACACTATTCTCATCAAGGAATGTTTTGTTACGGCCAGTGAATATAAACATCGTATAAACATCTTACCCCGTGTTCTATTTATAGCTTTAACCATTATAATTATTGTTATGATCACGTGGGTGACTTGAGTGACTTGTTTTACTTTACCTGGACATACAGACATGGCTAATGATGAGATGGGACACGTGTTGTCAGATAAGTTTTGTTTGGAATTTGGTATCCAATTGCAACCAGGGAATATCAACAATAACACAACTCCTGTCCATCTACTAAAAGTATTTATTTAAGATGTCCAAACAATACAGACATTATCATACCTATGTATATAATATGCACAAAAAATTGAGTTTAGAATATCAATTAGCACTGAGCGTTGGTGCTGTCCTCCTAATGTGTCACTTAGTAACAAAAGTATTGATCTCTGATGGTTTTGGACACCCTTTACAATACAAAAAGACGAAAACAGCTTACCTTGTAGTATACATATATTTAAAATATACATTTTCTGTTAAGCTATTTTTTAGAGAAAGTCGGGTAACACCGAAGCGACGAAGTCGCTAGTTAGTAATATACTTTGAGTCGATTCCACGATTCTAATCTCGTTAAATGGAAGTCAATCAATACGTGACTAATAAATAGATGCTCAAAATTCTACTTATTATTGACATTGGGAATACATTTTATGCTAGAAACTGTATAGGGACAATATTAGTAAAAATAAGATACGTAATTGATTATCAGAAGCCACACGAACACACGAGTTGGGCCGTAAAAAAGACCAAACCCTGAGATAAACCAATGAGACAGGAATCTGCCAAATGATGGTAAGCAACAGTCTTGGATATTTCACTTGACATATATTATATCACCCAACACCAGATAACTCCGTATATCTGTAGGAATGTCTGGAACTCTGTTCGTACTTCGCCATGAAGTCCGTTTATTATTGAATATTTATGAGTTTATCAGGTAATGTATATGCTACTGTCTGGCATAGACAATAATCATAACTGTCATACACTTCGATTTCAACGTGTTTCAGATTTTTAATGATGGTATAAATTTGAACTCTTTTCTCTATCTGTGGGTTTCAGCCTATTCTTTTTGACTGTCGACTCTTTTCTGGTTTTCATTCATACGGCAAGAATATTTTTTTGAGTTGTAGTGTTCTTGCTGAATTATTCCAGTCCGCGTTCAAGGGTCCCAGGTTTGATTGCGATCTAATATAATATCTTTAAAGACTTCTCGTTTCGATGAATTGAAGATGGCGTCGCTACCTTTCGGAACCCAACATAATGGCATCATAAAAACATGTTTTCTGGTGGCAAACCAACTTGACTTAGTAAATTATTTTGTTATATAAACTTAGGTTACCCTAACTCATCGAACATACTTACACAATTTGCGGTGGCCCAGGAGCATACAGCACATGCTATCTTTCAGTGTCATCCTCAGCCATCACCAAAGCGCATTGCAAATCTTTTGATTTGATGACCATGTGTTATTGGATACATTATTGAAACCAAGTGGGCTTATCTTGTTGGAATATTACAAAAATATGTCAATATTGTCCTTATGGTCCATTGTGGCAAAATCACTATGATGCTGACATCTCAAATGTGTGCCATGCAGCTCGTTGAACACAAACTAGGTGAGAAATAGAGAGATCATTGAAAAAATGCAAACAACATAAATTTGGCTCACTGTGATGACAAAAGAAAAATCAAATTTGCGTCCGATAATTTTTCTACATTGCGATTTTTAAAGCAATAATTCCGTACGACTGTTATCAATCAATTGTGAATGACGTTTTTACTGAGAATAAATATAAAAAAAATATAAAATTAATTTCTTACAGTCAACCGATTTATACCAAAAGTTCAACTGCATATCTGGTTATATCTACGAAGACATTGCTAAAGTTTCAAATTGAGTCAATATTGTTGCTGTAATCCGATTGCATACACATATTAAAATACATAAATAAATAAACACACAAACAGGTTTTGAATTTTATAATGTAGATTGTGCTCGCGTAAGGACATTTGGTTAGAAAGAAAGTCAGTCTGATCAACAAAAAACATGAGTACTCAGATAGAGTACAAACCCGACACTATGTACAAAAAATTAAAATTGGCAGATTCTGCGAAAGAACACCATGTAGAACAATCATAGATAGGCAAAAGAATAGATAATTAAAAGTAACACATTTGATATTTCTTTTACATAAACCAATTAACATAAAAACGCAGGGATTGAAAACGCAAACACGACGAAGCAATTTTATAAATCTACATCGAAAGGTGCGAAAGCATTGGAACTGAATATTCTAGAAATATTTGTCGAAATCTGCGACTTTTTGCTTTATGTTCTATATTAATATCGCGGACATGCTGTGATCATTTCGTCAAACGTATGATTCTAATTTTTGTTACTATATAAGTAAACTTAACATTAGTTCGTGTATCTATATTCTGGTGCAAATTGTATAACCATGAGAATATCCACCGTCAAATATGATAATGTTTTCAGATTATTATACACAGCGTGTTCACGTGTATGTCTGTCTGTGCCCCCGATAACTCAAGAAAGATACAACTGGTTGACTTCAAATCGTGTACGGTGTTGTAATTCATCCCTATGAAGACGCCTTTTTAATTCCAGCAATATCCGTTAATAATTGACAGAGTTTTGGATTTAAAACTAATTAGAAGGAATTACATAGAGAAATACCCATCGGCAGGTTTCTTCTTCTTAAGTGCGCAATGTTATGGTGCATGACAGTGCGCTGTGCAGCAACACACGATCCCTAATGAAAGAGTATTATTGATTGTAATCCAAGCAGGAATTAAATTTTCTCAATCTTTTTCAATAAACATTTTGATAAAGTTAAATTTTTAAGTGATGCTAACACGGTAAAATAAGGATTTTTTTTATTATATTACTCGGTTTTGGGTTTGTACTCTATCTGAGTACTCATGTTTCTAGTTAAAAATGTCACTAGACGAACATTTGTGCAAGATGTCAGATTCTTAACTCAGAAGATGGAACCACAGCGTGTTTGCCAAAATGACAAATAACATACTGCAAACAAACTCAATAAGGGCCATAACTCAATCCATTTACATAGAAAATATTTTATACTCGTTTTAGAAAATCTTTCAAAAAAGAAAGTGATCAAAGAAAAATTACTCAAGTTATCGTGTCAACACTAAATATATAATTGTAATGGTTTTTATGCAAAGAAGAGACGACACGATTTATTTAACGTGTCTGGTGTATGACTCATGTTATCAACGTTCACATATATCAACATACGTAAAGGTGAGTGCCACCTGTTTAAGCGGAACAAAGACTTACGGTAGATAAGATACCGACATCTAGTTAGTGGTTGGGAAGTACAAAAACATTATCACGACTTCAGACAAGGTTAATTAGTGCAAATATGTGTTTATAATTAGTCTATAGACACAGTTGTATACGTATACACACTGATTTCTAGACATAAGTCATATAAGGTAGACAATAGCCTTTTTTAAAAGAAAATAATTATTTACTAGTTTCGTTTATGAGTAATCCTTCAACATAGAATGATAATAATAAGGTGTTGTACTTTCTTAAAACAGTTGCAGCGTGCGCATAATTTAAGAAGACCATTATATAATATAATCGAAGTTGATGAATAGATATATTTAACTTTTTTAATCGTTTTTACATATTGAGACTGGCCAACTTAACACGATTTTAATTTTTTGTAATGTTTTAATCCAATCTTTACTTAAATCCATTGATTTAAAGCATCAACCACATTTCAAAATAAAAAAGCAGTAGTACAACGAAATAAGGGATACAGTCAATTATAATTATAATATAAAGTGCTATAGTTTACGTTCAGAGATTAATGACACTAATATATGCTTCGGTAAGGTTTTTGTTCTGACTTAATATTGTTTTGTAAAACAGAATATCAAATATAAATAAGGGAGATTATCGCACTTGGCTATACAGTATAAAAGTCAGTTAATATTGTTTTTACAAACTTTTATATTCCATTTTTTTCAGAGAATACAACAATGATCTTGCTCAGTCAATGTCCACCGCAAATCTTGAAAATTAATAGTTAACGATTAAATATCTAAGGATGAATATCAAACTCAAAGAGGTCAATTTATAATAATAAAAAAAATTACACGAACGATTTCAAGTCCGTTCTGTTGGTCGATCTTTATAAAGCAAAATCGGTCAGATCAAAATTGTCAATTTAGTTCTTCAATAATCCGAGTCAATGTTACGTGACTTCTGATCGCATGACCTATGATGAGTGGGCAACAGAATACGTCAGATAAAAAGCACACCATAAAATTGAGGGATGTGTCACGTCCATTCGTCCCTTAGGATTCACACTCAATGTCAACTGAGATGAACTAGCTGCCAAAGTTTGTATAAATTTCCAACCTAATTAATATATCTAAATGTCGTCCCTCCTAACAGAAACTTGTTGAATGTCCTTGGGTCTAGAAATCATTTTCGAAAATCACGTACGTCTCGTAATACTAAACTAAATGTATCACGAAGAGACAAACAACAAACACTGATGTTGTTAAACAGTTTTTAGCGATGGAATTAATCATTTACTGTCGGAATCTCTAAATAGTGTCGTCCCTTCTAACAAAAACTGGTTTAAATGTAGTTCCTTGGTAATAGAAATCCTATTCGAACAGCACGTACGCCTCGTAAAATTAAACTAAATGGACCAAGAATAGACAAACAATATATACCAAGGTTGAAAATCAGTCTTTAGCGAATAGAATAAATCATTTACTGTCGAATCAGCTTATGATTCTCTAAACAATAGGGAGGTACCAAGTAACATACATGATTTAGATTCCTAAAAATATAAAATGTCAAGACATTTCTGGAAACTAGCTTTGAATTGTTCAGAATAAAAGAGTGTTGAATATAGAGCACAGAAATCCTCCAAACATTTTAATTGTTTTTCCTCAAATACGTTGTTGTCGGCGTTATTTACTTTCTTGACAATTTTTAAACCATTTTAAATGGATTTGATCGGTCTACGATGGATACCTTTTTGTAATGTAAGCTAGAGGCCAAGATTAATTATAGAGTTCATTCGAAAACGTGTTAAAAGAATTGATATTTTTTTAGTAGCTAGAAAGGATAAAACAGTTTATTCAAAAAACTAACTTACCCTAAATTTATAAAAGAAAGATTGTGGAACCTGTTCAGAATGTAAAAGTTAATTGCTATTATCAGAAAAGAAACTGTTAAAGAATAACAAGTATTTAGATAACAAGTTTTATAATTATCTTCGACGCATTTTAGATAACACTTTAACCAATGGTTTAAGTGACATTGTTACAGATAGAATGTAAATTACTTTTATTTTATCAGCTTTACTACCCAAAATAAACTTTTCACTATAAATTCCTATTCCGGTCATGGTTGCCCCAAAATATGGCACAAGTACAGTAGCTTTACAGTAACGGCTCCTAATGCCATCATATGCGCTCTTTTTGAAAGGACGTACAATTCACTCTAATTCAACTTTATTGACACACTAGCGGATTTACCCGGCGTTGCCCATGTTTACACAATCTAAAAATCAATTGATGCCCTCATGTCGCTAATGTCTACAAAATGTTTTGTGGCTTAGTAACTGGTCTTGCCCTGGAGGATACAAAAAGAAAAAAACACGAATTTGGCTGACTTTAACCACCCTGTAGACTCTCTCTCCCTACGTTGCGCAAATATGCCATCACCCCCTTTTTAAAATCATATTTTGAAACACCCCGTATTATAATTCAGCTTTTGTTTACATGTATCTTAATACGGAAATAGAAATTTGTGTTCATTACGCTTAGTCGCGTCTATTATGTGCGGCAGGAAGCAGAAGCAAATGTTTCCATATTTAGTTTCATGCCATCTTTGTTATATATATTCTCTGTAAAATACACAGCAAAAACTAAAAAGCTAATAACTTTTCTAACAGGTGCCCGATTGTTCCCAAAAGCTTAACCACACATCTGGTACTATCTACCAACATTTTGCGAAAGTTTCAGATTGATTATGTTAAAACTGTGGCTGTAATCCCATTGCATACAAAGCCAGCCAGCCAACCAGCCAGCCACAAATAAATAAATAAAGAAAGATATTTTGAATTATATTATGTAGATAATGATGGTTCTGGAACGAAATGGGAGGATTTAGGAAAACAATAAAAAAAACTATCTGTTCGGATCCTAGTTAACTTTTGTTGTTCCTTTGATAGTGAACTGCCTTATAGAGTACTCACTTTCAAGTGTTTAAGGATTTGTGGAGATTTTTCTTAAATATATCTTTCTTTGATGTACTCAAGTGAATTTACGTTGAGTTTCATTCGTATGTCATATATGATCAACAAAACAGCGACAAAAAACTGCAATATATGTCAATAAAATAACGCATTAAAAAATATGCATACTAATCGATAAATTAAAAATAATGGTTCTAGCATACCAAACTTGATATCAAGAGACCTAGAGTCGAAGCCCAACTAGGGTTTGATAATTTGTTTTGGTAGTTCAAAGACAACAAATATCTATCATGTTGTTGATGCGAATATGTTGTATGTTTTACATCAACAATAAAAATCAAGCCGACTCAGCATTAAATACAATTTATAAGTGGTCACTTAATGCATTTTAGTTATTGACTAAGTTATTTGTGAGTTTTTTTTCATAGCTACATGTATAATGTTGAAAACTTAAAAGTAAAATATCTTTAAGCAATGTTTTGTCTTTGTCAATTATATTGTGTCCATTGAGAGACTTAAATGTTGAACTTTTTCTGAAAAAATGATACAAATGAACTCCTTTAATAATGCGTTTTGTTCCGGTATATTTGAATTGATTTGTGATATGATCTCTAAAAGATGCAAGGCCTTATTTTTCTATATTTGGAAGTAGACCCTGATTAAATTGGCCATGTGGCACTTTTTTCGGCTACACGAGATTTAATAGTTGGTCTCCATACATCATGGACTAGATCCTTCCTACTCTCCAGAACATTTTAACAACGAATAACGGATGATCATAATAGTATTTTTATTCCTCATGTTCTTAATAAGATCCAAAAAAATCTTTAAAAATGATCTATAAACAAAAAGCAAGGATTTAGAAATATGTAGTTTGTTGACAAAAGAATACACAACCACTGACTCTGATTAAATATACTGCATTCTAAATATCTCATTTAAAATCGTCCTTGGCTTTATGGAGATAAGCTGTAACACACGACATGTTTTTTCAATGAATTTCCCATCTATCACCAGATCTGATGTCAAAGGTCAAGGTGGAATTTCATTATTGGATCCTGCAGCACAATTTTGTGTCTTGCGTTGCCCTGGGCTTAATATGGTCAGTCTCCGGTCCAAGTGGGTCTGATTTATTTCATCTAATTGAGCACAGCGGCTAAGGGAATTAATATACATGGGTTAAATTAGTCAGGGACAAATTTTGTACACGATTGGACTGAATTCACGCAGATTTAATTACGTCTGTTGGACTTTATAAGCAAATGTTGCGCTTCCTTTTGATTACCTTTGAACTCTTTTAAATGATAATTACGTGATATTTCAATATGTCAGTATACATTTATGTTGATTAATCTAAACAGTTTTACTTGATATTCACTTTTATAAATAAAGTTTCTTCACTTCACTAACAAGTTTAATCCCAGTAGCTCAGAAACGCGAAACTTGATGGTTTACAACAGTGGGAGGTATATCGATGTTTAAAAAGAGTTTACGCACAGTTAGAGTCGTCGTTGTAATTATATGGAGAAAACTTACTACGCTCTTAGTTAAGTACTTGTATATTCTGTAGAGTCTTTGTTTTTGACAGGTAAAATTTTGTTAAATAAGAAATCTGCTTTTTCACGATATCATGCATTTGTCATTGTTATACAAGAGAGCATGAAGACAACACTATATATGTAAAAATGGTTATATCAGAACGAAGTGTCAATATCTTCGTAGCATAACGTAAGATCAATATGTTTTTTTCTGTCGTTAATAAACTTCAAATGACGACACAAAAATAATTATTTATAGTTATATGAATGCAGTAATTATGCAGTAAGTTACCGTTTTACATCAGGTTCATACGGCTTACATAACAAGGAATTGGGCAGGTTGAAAGGAACTTTTGGTCACTCATTACATAAAGATGATACAATACTTTATAAAATACATAATACAGAAATATTTATACAACAGAATAATGTATACTTTTTTATAAATTTATTTGATAGAATTTTCTCCTGTGAAACTCCCACGAATAGCCATAATAACACACATATATTTCAAAAGAATAATATATAGGATATATAATAGTGGAGATGGAAATAAAAGATGAAAGTCAGTGAAGCAGAATTTCTTTACAACTTTCACACTTGAATTAAAAAACGAACTTCTTTGCTAAAATGACTCCTGTGAGTCTCAGAAAAGCATCAGTTCTTCCGGAAATTATGGTTTTTATCTCCAAAACACACCCCGTCTATAAGCTACAAAACCAATAGATACCCAGTGCAGTTATATGCATGAACGATAAGTTAGGTGATATATCTAAGTTTATAATGATCTTGTTGATGGCAGAGGATCCCCGGGGTACAAATCAGCGTTATATTCTACAGGTACAAAAACAATTTAGCACCAGGGTAGATAAAAAGACCAAAGCTCTGAATAGGTTATGTTACGACACAAAAATTGAATCGAGAAAATACACAGAAACGTGCGTTTTTTATAAAGCCATAATAATATGAGTGAATTAAGTCATTCCGACTTTTTTATATATAAAGGTTTACCACACTTAGTTCCAGGTGAACGAATTTGTTAATTTTGTCAATTTAGATCGAACAACATTAAATACGAGATATTGTAACGTTTAGTGAATTATTTTCTTGCAATGATAACCGAAAATAAAAACTAGAAACATGAGTACTCAGATAGAGTACAAATCCGAAACCGAGTAAAATAATATAAAAAAAATCCTTATTTACCGTGTTAGCATTACTTAAAAATTCAACTTTATCAAAATGTTTATTGAAAAAGATTGAGAAAGTTTAATTCCTGCTTGGATTGCAATCAATAATACGCTTTC
>JAUUEB010408636.1:0-20474 GCA_032362205.1 Clione limacina
CTATTAGCGATGTAAAGGCAACAATTGATTTGAGATTGTGTAAATCTGGGCAACGCCGGGTAAACCCGCTAGTTCTAGTATATACATCATTTATGTATGATTCTACACAGTGGACGTACAACAACGTGAGGTGACATTCTGCTTTTTAATTTACAACTTAGCGGCGGATCTTATATATCTCGAATACTAATGTAAAGTTCATCTAAAAAGACAACTCATTTTACGCATTTAGTTCTAATCCTAGATTATTACCTGCAATCCCAACAACAAGGTTGCTCCTTTTTGATTATGTATTCTCCGATTTTACACCTTCTGCTACAGACGGATACAGGTGTATTGTTGTTCATCCATCTTGGAGTTATAAACGATGTTAGGACATCAGTAGGACTGAAGCCTATGTCCAGGGGGAGAACAAACTCCCACGTGATCTGGTGTAGGAATGCCACATTGGTATTCTGTCTTGTGTTGATTCTGGCAACAGCTTTTTGCTGTAGAGGACTACCTGGCAAGATCTGGGCAATGACGTAAGATCCTTGCATGTTTCCAAACTTGTCAAATTGTATACGGTCTGTGTAGCCTTGAATGAAATATACCAATATCATAATATTTTAAATATATCTAAAATGACTGAACTTAAAATGTTAAAATAAAAACTTAAATAATGGACATAATGAACAATAGACCTAATTCTAATTCTTAATGCTCTGCTTCCAAATTCATTCTTGGTATTGATACTAGGCTTAACATTGTTTATATGCAAAGCTTCTAATGTAAGGTGTACATGTTCTCCTTGACTTGATGAGGCTAAAATGTCAATACACTCAAAGGTCACTAGCTTTTCACATTTTAGGAATGTTCAGTAATACACAGATATATTGCTTATCATTGTTTTTCACAAATGGCTATTGGCAGTATCCATGTTCAAGTACAAAGACAATAAAAGAGTCTTCATCTTCAAAATTACTAGTAGCTATTGATGTTTCATAGTAAAAATCAAAATGCCAAGATAAATTTAAATCCTGACACTATGTTGAACAGCCTAAATCTTATTTAGAGTTGGGGTATTTTGATTCAATAATATCCCCCTGAAAAAAAGGTGTAAATGGAGCAAATCTAACGTTCTGCAAAACGAGGATGGTAAGAAGAATTGGAAAACGAAGATCAAATTGTGCAATTTTTGACCAACTCAAAGAATGTTTCAAAATTTGGAATTGCAACATGGCGTCCATATAGAGTAGAATCAAGCACTGAATATTAACACTTAATAAACATTGCGAATCTTATTTCCTTTTTAAACTGTCTTTTCTTTTCAATCCGGTGCCTGCCCCCAAAGCGTTCCCGACACCCTTTCAACAACTCTGATGAAAAAGTTAAATTTCCAAAGACAAAGAATGTGACCACTGTACGAGTCAATTTACTTTCATATATTTTGGGAATAAAATCATGCGGATGTCCATCACCCCCCTTACCCTCAAGTACCAAAATTGCTTTAAAATGCACCATTTAGCTTCCATTTTACAATTCTTGTCGCCTCGCTACGCTCGGCTTCTTACATAATCTTCCCTAACAAAAAGTCATTGCTAGACACCTGATGAACGGATGACATCACCAAAGAAAGTGACCACTGTACAAGTCAATTAATTCTCATACATTTTGTGGATAATATCATGCGGAAGTCAATCACTCCCCCATCGAATACCCAAATTGCATTAAAATGCACCATTTAGCTTTCATATTTCAAAGCTTTTCGCATCGCCACGCTGTGCATGTTACATAATTCCCCCAACAAACGCCTGATGAACGGAGCAAATTGCCAAATAAAATGACCAGTGTATGAGTCAATTTACTCTCATATACTTTGGGGATAAAATCATGCGGATGTCCAAACTAGTCTGCCTCTTCAAAAAATAACTTTGACCCCCCCCCCTAAATGACTTTATGATTCATTAAGATTTTATTGGCTGGTAAATTTATTTTTTGGCTGGTACATTTCAAAAACTGTCTACCAGATTGGCTGGTAATTTTTTATAGTTTTTCTCATCCCTGTTTATAATCTGTTTTGTGTTGTCTCAAAAGGATACACATTTCTGCCAATACCCATATCAGTGTCGAGTAGTTTTTGTTATGTCACAAAGCAGGAGATATAATCAAAGATGGATGTGGATGTTGCTACATGTGTGCTCGACAACAAGGTGACGTCTGTACAGTACGTGACCTCTTTTATGTCAGCAAAGGACTATAATGTGACAGAAACGTAGAAGATGATGGGTCTCTGTAGAGGTAAGCAAAATTAAACTCTATCGCAGTGACCGATTGTTAAATATGTCATAAAAAGAATTTTGAGTCGCTAAACGCTCAATTTGTCGTTTTGGTTTCTAAACTCCCTCTCTTTGCAGTTTTATCATCACGCACATTCAAAAGTGTCAAATAAAGAACGAAAACGGTCTACCAAATCAACGAAATAAAAAAACACATGAATGTTTTAAACACCCAATAAAGTGAATAACTTTATATCGATAACCCATACCCAATTGTAAAACCTGAAATACGCTCCTGCTTTCTACTTACCTGTTCATATTAACAAAACAGATTTTTCAAGTTCTTTTGTTAAAAGATAAATGATTATGCACATCAAGTTACCAAGTTGGGTTATTATCGTCAGTGTCACCATGATTTAGATTTATTAGTGTGATTAAATATCTATTCGCCGCGATTGCATATACAATATAGTGTTTCAAAAATTACAAAGCAAAGCAAATGTTGATGTTTTCATTTTTAACAAAATTGCGTACTAAATCAAAAAGACAAATTTAGCATCGTGGTGGTCACGCAATAACATACTGTAATTAGAAAAACAAAAAGAAAGGTACGTGTTTGCCTCAATAAACTAGAAGCATTGCCTACTATAATGTATAATGGAAAAAATATTTTTGTTGATTAATATGTTAATAACTTTGTTTAATTAAAAAAAAAATAAAAAAACACCTTAACATGCAAATAATACAGAAGTTGATAGGAAATAGAAAAAAGGGAAAGATTGATTAGAAAGTCAAGAAAAGAGTTGAAATAGTGTCGCGACGGAGCAAAAGAGACACCGTTGCAATAGTGAGCTTTTCTTAACAACAATGAATGAACTGTGATTTAAAGTAGATGTGTCCCTTACGTCTATAAATGTGTCGTACGCTGGGATTTATCACAGACCGTCAGGGTCTAGGCGTGTTGTTAAACTGTAGTGGGTGTGTCGCATGCAATGATGGTAGGTATAATTTAATTTCTTAATTTCTTACACATATCGTTTTAATAATATTTTAATAAGCAGCGGAAATAAAAAAAAAATGCAGAGAATCAACAAGGGCACTAGCTTAGCTATATTCAGACACTTTAGATAATTAGCATAGGACTTTTAGAAGTAGTATTTTTCGCTGGGTAGAGTTCCAATTATTAGTATGAAATTCTCGAAAAATTCCGTCTCCTTTTTACAAACCTACGAACATAAGAATATACGAACCTACTACCAGTTAGAAAATAAAATATTAGATTGTTTATTTCCTGAATTATCCTGGGAGAAAGTCTTGCAACTTTGAAGACTTCTTTGAAGATTGAAGTCCATGGTTTTCTTGATGAGCTGTTTCCAGATATACATAGGCCACTAAAGAAGTATTGAGTATTTTAAATTCCAAGTATACGCTGAAAGGATCCAATATCAAGCAAATCTCCTTCAAAAATGCCGAAGCTTTTACCTGATTAAATAATAACGAAGGCCTAGTATTAACAGTTCATCATCACTTAAGCAACCTTATGGAAACACGCTTCGAGCTACGTGGAAAGCACATTGGACAGTGTCGATAATTTTTCAACATTGTGTTTGTTTCGTTGATAAATTGAGGCAATACTAATTGATGTGGGCCATCTTAGCTTTCCTTCTCTGTAGGGTTAAGTGGATTGACCCATATTCACAACTCAACTGTCCTCATGTGGCAACACCCTAGATCATTCTGGTCGTAAGAAGAGCTGATGATTTTCGATTCAATCAATTCACTACTGGGCTTCAGTGTGAGTTTCACAAATGAAAGACACTGTACAATCATATTCAATACATTGTACGATTTTACTTGATTATACTAAATACCTACAATCAACATACAACACACAACCTATGCGTGTGCTGATAGACGAACAACCTATATATAGCTGTTAGAACATTAACAACAAAGGAAGAATAGGACGATTCATTTCATAATAAAACATGAATCTTAAATTTGAGCTACAGCTGCTTTGTTTCAAAGCGTGTTTGTAATTTTGTTTTTGTGCTCTTTTAGAAATAAATATATCCATAAGGAAGATTTTTTTCAAAAGATAAAATACTTTCTAATGACATTGTTTGACCCCTGGTAAGGATAATTCAAAATTATCGTATTTTATCCTGATAACCTGATGGTTATGTTTTTACCTGATAACCTGACGGCTACATCAGCGTGATATTTGCCATTGGTGTATGCCCTTCAAGTTTCTCCAAAGATTCGGTCTTTTGCGCGGCAGAAAAGGTCTACCTTTGACCACCGGCTCCAGCTTGCGACGTTATCCATAGAAGATATTATGACCGTGTCTGCCAAAAATAACCAACTTAATTCACGAAAACGATATATGTTCCAGGAGTATGTTCTTGTAGTCCTATCGCACTTGTTCTGTAGTTGGCAGAACGGCTCCATCGTCAGGTCATTAGCTAATGTCATGGTCCACTCAAATTAAGAGCTAATGAGAAGGCTATAAAGGGATAACGATGTTAAACTACGTCTGTGTCAATAAATACTCCCCGTGATAGCCTCATTATTAGTTCGTTAGTTGTAAGATAGTAAGATAAGAGGTATAAATGTATTTCTATTTCTGGCTCATTGTTTAGTTTCAAAAGTTATAAACGATACAAATCAACATAACAAAATAATACATACTTTAATTCCATTTCATTTGAATGCAAAAAGTGATTGCGACACTTACAATACTTGATTATCTCATCAAATAATTATTGGAATAATATCAAGTGGTTATTCATCCTGAATATTCGTTAAATCAATACTTTCGTCCGCATTGAAAACAAAAAGCCGCATACATGTGAAAATGCGGATCTTGTCATCATCTCAAATTATAATTATTCGACATTTTACAGTAATTTTACCTTGCGTCTGATATTAAATGACTGGTACTGATACTGATTTGCCAAATGACAATATACTATTTATATTAGTTGTAAAACTAGGGTCGCCTTAGTCTGATGAGGTCGTAAGTACCGAGTTACTAGGTAGGATGTACGAGCTATATTACATCTTACCTCATATGTGTGGCCACCCGAAACAAGTCTTAGTAATAGTAACACCATTGCAAGTGTAAATACTCTGTGTTAATGTCGACATTAAAAACCCAAAAATAAATGAAGTCATGGTAAATTCATGAACTTTATAAGGATATTTCATAAACTCGCGAGTTTTGACTAGTTTTTTATGTAATTAAATCAATAATATCACATCGGACTGTATTTGTTTCCCATCAATATGTATGTATTATATGTGTCATATACTTCAATACCAATAGCTTAAAGAGATCAGATCCTCGTTATAATGAAGGGTTCAATATTTGTTGATTAATTACTTATCGATTACCAAGACAACGATATGACAATTAACCTTCATCAATATATTTGTTTATATCTATCAATCCATAAACATTCGTGTTTGGTCATTTGTTCGTGTGTTTGTGTGTTTGTATGTATGTTTGATTGTTTGTTTGTTTGTTTGTTTGTTTGTTTGTTAACCACTTAACAACCTGGTTGTCTTAACATTGATTTGTTCGTCTGTTTATCTTATTGTTTATATATGCCTGTCAGTGCCTTGAAGTTTCATTATAGTTTTCTTTTAAAAGAACTTGTTAAGAAAAAAAGTAAACAAAACACAAATTTGTCCGGCCTCTGTAAGCAAGTTTTTAACCCATCTCTAGAATGCACATCACCTATTTAAAATAAAATAAGAAAATTCCGTTTACTTGCGTTGTAAAACACTAAAACGAATACAATTAAAACAGAAAATGTACCAATTTAGACCAAAAGCGTAACTGGATACTCTGGTATGTCTATAAATAACATGTTAAGGTTTTGTGTTGATTGAGAAAAATTATTGTTCTTAGCCCGGTGCATACACACAAACACATACAAAAACAAAGCTAGAAACTTAATGCAAGTTACATACATTTCAAAAGCTTCAGTGACAAATCGCTGCTGCCAGTGTATTACTGCTAAAGGTGGACATGTGGAGTCAGTATTGTGGTCGAGTAGTGTAGTGTTTTCGCTACTTCTACTCTACTCGAGTAATACTCGAATTTGAGTAGTGTTGACCGACTACTCGAGTAATCTTCGAGTAGTTGGGAACAAAATCAACATATTTGGTTTATCTAAGAAAGAATCAAAATAATACTTTATTCCCAGAAAAAAAAAATTAAATTTAAAAATGATTATATGTTATAAATATATAAATCTTTGAAAATTAATAATCTGAAATTCATAAATTCTAGAACTATTTCCTAAACCAACAGCTATTCATGGTAAGAGAGAACATTTTTTATTAAAATTAATGATTCAATCAACTTCCTTCTTGCCTCCTGCATGGAAAATGTCCTGCACCTACTAGTAAAGTTAGTAGAATTACTGATGTGAAAACTATTCGTATGAGATGCCTTATCTCTGGATGGAATAACAACAGGGCAAAAAATATCAGCATGTTGTTATTCAGGTGCTCATTTGTTTAAACCTGTTCAGGCCACACACGAAGCTTAATAACCAGAGGTGAAGACACATTAAAACTATAAAAATTAGAACTCGTAGAGATTACAACCACGCACATGAGACACAAGTAACACAGAACATATAACAAAAAACTCAACGGCCATAACTCTGTAAACATATTTTTCAAAATATTTTTAAAAGGTCTCTAGTAGAGCCTCTGTGCATTATTTCAGAGTCTTACTCCCAACGATGCGTCCAATGCCTAAATAACGTACCTGAAAATCCTAAATGGGGCATAACTCTGTCAAAACTGTTTTGTTTTCAAAACATTAGACTCCAACTTTTAGAGACCCACAAATTAAGCCTCCGTGCAACATTTCAGATTTTATCTTTGACGATGGGACCACATCGTTTTCGCAAAAAAAAGACATAATTCAAAATACTCCAAGGGGTCATAAGCGGGTTTTCCAGAATTTATGCAAGCCCTTTACCTGGCCAGTATGCTATTTCCTGATCACATAACTTTAGTTGCAGAATTAGAGATAAATGATGTATACAGTCAAACTCGCTTGGACCGATTTATTTAAGAAGCACGATTTTTTTCCGTTAACAAGAAATTTCATTTAAACAAAACCAGGGAATTGGAGCCGGAGCTGGAGCCAAAGTTACACCTGCGGGTCTGCCTTCAGTACTTTATATAACGAATGAGTCCAAAAGAATACCAATTAAAGCCTTGTTTCAAATACCAAAAACATAATCTTATAACTCTGAAAAAACAGTTCTACAAAAATTACAATTTTTTTATTTGTCTTGAATGATGTTACATAGTAATGTAAATAATCTGTATGTAAATGTAATCTTTCAATTTTAAACTATTATTTTTACTACTCGATAAATACTCGAGAAGAGTAGCTACTCTACTCAGGTTTCACCCTTAGATATTTTTGAGTAGCTACTCTACTCGAGTAAAAGTTTCAAACTACTCTGCTCTATTTAAGTACTTCACCGAACTACTCGACCGCAACACTTTGTGGAGTACTTATTCAATGCACCAGTGTAATGAAGTAGTTTTGTTTATTTTTTTCAACTTACCGTTGAAAGTGTTAAATTCAATCCATTCAATTTTTAATGAAATATTGTTCATATGACATACCTTGATGTTTTTAAAAGAGAATGAGCACTAAATTTGTATGTTTATTATGTTTATGCAATTTTAAACATTAGATTTGTTTCTAAATAACTAATCTTTATTTTCTACCCAAATAACCTTTGTCTCAAAAATGTATATTTAAAACGAAATCCTTATGAAAACTTTTGCTTCAACCTATGGAAAAATGTTAGTTACTATTTTAGACACCCTGAATGCATATGTCTTTAACAAAATAATATGAAATAGCACTTTGGAAATGTATCTGTTCTTATATTTTTATCTATATAACTGTTTGTTTGTCTTTATTCTATCATCTTATCTTAATTTTCTCTTTAAATGGCTATGTGCTCACTTCTTCTATGTTGAGTTTAGATGTTTACAAAATATGCACAGAGACAATGACAATAGCCATGTTAGTATGTTAATTGAAAACCTTAACAAAATTAAAGAAAGCTAACATCTAAAAAATGTCAATTCACGGTTATCGCTTCACCTGTAAAATTTCGTTCATAAAGAATAAAGAAATCGGTCCGTGAAGGAATTTGAACCCAGGATCTCTCGCGCCCAAGTCCTGCATTTTCCACTTTACCATGGCGTAAATCAATACATAATAAGAACCTATGTATTCACATTTTCAGATAATCATGTTTTTTATGGATTCGGTAAAATTTTAGATACGATTTTTTTTCTCGTTTTTTTGCCCTAAATAATAATGGTGAATTGAATCAGATTTTTTACCATCTTTTCCAGATTTAGGTAGGGCCAAATAATTGACTGTATATTTTCCTACCTACGCCTCAAAAAAGTCACTTACATTTATTTATGACACATGAATTGACAAAAAAGGACCACTCACTAACCACTTATGTTTGACAAGCCATTCTTGTCATGTTTATTGCAAATAGGGACATATTTATTTATGTCTTTGCAAACAAAGTCAATCGCCACAACACTCCACTTGGATATCTTTGAAATGCTCTACATACCTGCTGAAGTCACTGCCATGTTTTTTTTATTCGCGAACATGGTCTGATAGGAATTGTTAACACGAGATTCTGGTCTTAACTATAATTAATTGTCCATTGTTATATCACCGCAGAAGTAATTAGATACTTGAGCCAAATTATGTTGACAATTTAAATTGCAAAAAACATTGACACATAGCTAAACAGTACATTTCGCACTGAGGTATTAAGATCTGCCAGCACTGTACAGATTGGCGAATATAACCCCGCCACACATCCGAAATAATGCACATGCAAAGTCACAAAAGTCCTGGAGCTGCTTTAAGTCCAGGACGTCAGTGGTCAAAACACCGACTTGAAAAATGAAACCAATGGAACAAACTCCTAAATGATGCCAACCAGGGCCCAAGTGAGAAGCTCTAAAGCAGGAACACACCTTCTCATAAAGATATGGATTCCTCTTAACCGAGCAAGCGCCAGGGTCGGGAAGACAGGAAACAACCTCAATGTTCGAGTGAATGCCCATTCGGCAACCTAACTCAAACAACTGAGGACATTATTGGGGAAAGTAACCTTGGACCTACCTTTACATACCAAGACCTGAAAGACTGCAATAGTGCAGACCAACACCAGATCCAGTGCTGGCGTGATAAGATATGATGAGGATCAACATTGCTTCAAAGTGAATGGCGTCACAAAGATTGTTCTTCGTTTTCGTCATGCTGGAGACTAATAAGAACAAAATTATCTTAAAATATATCGTGCATATAATGTTTTTTTATCAGTTACCATATAATTTTAAATCTATGAAAAAAAATTCAAAATAAAATTAATCCTCCCTTCGGTCTACTCTATGCTATCGATCTACCCATTCATACGAGATAGTTTTTTATTAGTTTACTTCTCATTCTAGTCTTATCTAGACGACTTAATTTTTCCATTTTATACATGAAGTGAACACGAGAAAACTTTTGTAATTTACCACAAACAGAAAGAGTTTCTGGAATGACAACGGTTTGAATAACAATAGCAATGTACGGTGTGTATTTTTAAGTTTTGGGTTACATTAGTGGAATGTGTGTTGATGAAACAAATGTTGACGTCACAACCATCGGGTTTTTGGACAACATTTCCATAATCGGTAAAAGATCAACAGATAATCATCTAAACTGTTTATGTTGTCTAGTCTCACATTTGTATTTCGAATAACACTGATCTATATTTCGCCGACCAACATTTTACGACATTAATCTTTAATATCATTATATATTCTATATTGCTTAAAAAACCACAAGTCATTAGAATGATTAAGTGTACATGTCTGTTCTATTTAAAATTTCTATGCTTCTTCTTTGATATCTTTGGCTCATCGTTTTCATAAAACTATACTTTTTGAGGTTATGTAATTGTTTCGTTTTAGTTACATTATATCATGCGTGCTTGGGTTAGTTATTTATAATGCAAGAGCACAATCACCATTAGCGACCATGTATGAGCCCCTATTAAGTGCGTACGAAGTATACAAAACTATTCATGACGATATGGTGTGTTAATGTGATGGTGAAATATTGAATTAATGATGAGGATATTATGTATTTTATCAATCTTATTGTCTTACAAGTGGCACGCGTACATCCTGTAATAATTAGCGAGCTTGCGAGTTAATTATTTCAAGATGTACATGTGCCACTTGTAAGATAGTGAGATTTATTAAATTATTTATTACACCCCGTAAACGAATTTCCATCGTGATTAGAAGAAGAAGAAGAAGAACAAAGAATAATATGCAAGTCTATTCGTCGAATGCTGACTTTTCATTGACAACCGTACTTGTCGCTTATCTTGGATATTCACATTACGTACTTTCCGGTGCCGTAAATTGGCGTGATTTGATATCTTTTCGATTATCGCGCACAATGGTGTATTGGGAGATTAAATACGAAAATTGTGCGTGTTTCTTCAGGATTTTGCTGACGTGGTGGTAAAAGCGCCGGGCTAATAACTAGAAGTGCCGGAGTTCGAGTCTCAGTATCAGTAATTTTTTCTTAAATTGCCTAAGAAATCAGGGTTCTTTTCTTGGTTTCCCAAACCTCGGAAAATGATTCAAGGTAGTTTCCCAAATGTCAGAAATGATTGACAATAATTTCCGCTTTCCTTGTCGTTGCTAATGATGATTCAACGCTTAATGCACGCGCTAAGCATCTTGGTTCCCGCGTATTATGGCAATATAACTGCACGATTGATTACATTGAATTATATAGAGAAATACAATCTAGGTGTATAATAAAGTTAATATGATGGTGGTAAAATAATACACTAGTGATGAGGTTATAGTGTGTTAATGTAATGATGAATTATAAACTAATGATAGGGATATAGTGCGTAGATTGATATACACCTAGATAACTATAAATCTAGTTATCGATACAGTTCCTTCTACTCTTAGTCTTGTTATTTGTAATATTCAGTCTTATTGTCATATTGTCAATTCTTTTAACAAATGTGTTTGAGGCACACGCCTACTTCCCAAGATGATTTCCAATTGGAGGGAACTATAACAATGACTATATCAAGCTCCACATGGGCAAAAATTATATATATTTCTAAGTATAAATTTATATCATTGTTAAAACCTCATCATATCGAATATTTGTTGATCAAATCATACGTACAAAACTAAAACTAAAATAATACATATCGGACACTCTGACCCAATAGATTGAAAAATGGTAAACACTTATTTATGACTGTCAGGTCAGCAGGGACAAAGCAATAGTGAACATAAAAAGAAAGAAATGAAATAAATACGTCTATAAAAGGAGTTTGATGGGACAGTTGTGTCACAAAGGTAGAATATTCAAGTCCCTTTTTAATGAGAAAATATCTACGAACTTGGCCAGACGGAAATCACTCATAAAGTCTGGCAAAGTCACAAAAAGTAGCCCGAGGCGTTCTAATAAAAGGGAGATTTCCCCAGACTCACGAAGGCTTTATTGTCACACGTTAAGTATAGGATGATAAGTAAGTGGATATGGTTATCAATCCCATCATCGGCCAAGATATAATAAACATGTCGTGATCGGTGGTGTATGAGTCTTGTTTAACCTCTGGTCACAGCTATTTTCATATTGTGTGTCATACGGTTTACTGTCTAGTATTTTACTTTTCACAGACAATTGGGGCTGGTGGGTATGCACCTATCTGATCCGGGAATTGTTATACACACGCACATTCTGCTTAATAGCTTAATTTGAAACTCATGTAACACAATAATGTTTAATGTATCTTTCCAGAGCCGGATTATCTATATAAGCTGAGTGGGGGTAGGGTCTAGGTAGACTGGTAGGGGTTTCAAGGGGCCCCAATCTGGCATGGGGGTCCGTGGGCTAACAAATAAGGCCCCGGCAAACCCGTGTGATTGGGCATGGTACCGACCACAGCTAGTTATCAATACCTCCACTCTTTTTGAAAGATTGCTTTGACTTAATTTTAAACACTTAAAATATGTTTTGTATCTTGTATATTCCATGTTTCAACATGTCTCTGTACTCGACTTGCCCCCTCCCCCCCTCCCGGGATAATGTGGGACTTCCTCGACGGTCTTATCTGTTTTTGTCTTTTGTTTGTCTACAAGTTTCTTAATTTCCAATATTCTTAAGCTGTAACATAAAGCATTAAATACTATAGTTAATGTGTGCATGTGTTCTCAATTTGTGCAATTTATGTTTTCCCCCAAAAAATTCTTTACTTTATTTATAATTTTTATGCCACTCATTAATTATGATAAATTTAAAGCGTACTCTGTGATATTTTGTTTTTACTCATAACTTGCTACTTGTCGTTATCCATATGACATGTGCTTTTTTATTGATCAATGCTGTGAAGTATATTTGCTATTATATTCATGTATTCATATATTTTTAAGCTGAAGTGATCATGCCTTTTGGATAAATAAAGTATATATTATAAATGTTATTATTATTATTATTATCTGTATAAAATCCCAGAAAACCAATCCTAGTTGAATGAGGCTCTGTTATTTTTTCTTGACAGGTAAGCGCTTTATAGTTAACATTTGTTATCAGCTTCCTTGGAGATGTATTTGTGCGTTGTCTGTTTAGCACACCATCTTATGCTGGTATATCAATAGCACTCACTGCCTACATTGTGAATGTGATTGGGGTTTGCCCACGTTTTGATAACCTGTCAGTAGTAGAAAATGGCAAACAAGTCCAGCGCTTCCGGCAAGAACAAGAACATTACGAATGTTCAAAACCCACACGGTCATTTTCTGATAAAAGGCGTTATTAATTTTGAAAGCCATTCGACTGCCACTTTCAAAGATCAAGAAAGGATCAAGTAATATATGTTTCTACAGTATTTGTTTCAATTTCTGTGTGAAAAAAACAAACTGGCCTTTCAAATACATAAGTATATAATGAATACGGCGCACACAATTTTGTGTCACGATATTATTTGCCCTATATGTGTCGATAAACAAGGTTGTATCGAACAAATTTCACCGATAGTGTTACATTATAATATTAGTTTTATTTCACATCGAGGAAGTCTGTGCAAACAAATTAAGGGAAGACAAAATATGCACAAACTTGCTCATTCACGAGAGAAAAAGATTATCACAATAACGGCGCACGCAATAAGGTATCGATGCTATTTTTTTTGGAAACTAAACCTATTGACCGTCTTTTTTATTCTCTGAATAAATAGTTCTCTGAGTTTCCTGTCTCATGGTTGACAAACGGCAAACAGAACTGCTAGTCACAAATGGGCTCAATACATCACTTACAAATCGATTTAAACACATTGGTACAACGTATTTCAAACCAACTATTTTCCGTTAATGATCAGCTTACTTTTTCCCGCTTAGTGATCTTTGATTTAAAATAAACAAAACAAACACTTTACTAGGCCATGTTTCATTAATCCATAACGTTCTTTACTTTGATAAGGGAGAACATACCCCGCAGACTGTACGCCTAAGATAGAGTGACTGTTGCTAAGGAACTGTGAAGAAAACACACAGGGTCAGTCTACATGTCATCAGTCATCTGTCTCCCCAAGACAAAGATGGTGTTTAATCCTGTAATGTTGACACATCAGGGAGTTTAAAGAAAACAACTAGAATCATTGCAACACAGTTTTCAATATTTGGACCTGAAAACGTGAATTGTGTTGTAACTTTTCGTCGTCTTCTTATAAAAAACGTATACAAACAACGATATTTAGAATTAAGCACGATAGACTTAATACAATTTTGTTGTTGTCCAGTGTAGATTTAGACCTTGATCGTGCTTAAGATATAGAGTAATTTCAGTCTGAAGAAAAGTGAAATAAACCGTTACCGGTAACAAAATGAAAAAATCGCATTCCTTATCTTTTAATGGTATATTGTTTGAAAACACAGTTTTGTTTTGAGTGTAGTAAATTGCACAGCCTCGATAGGTCAAGAACGACAGGTATTTATAAAATAAGAGAAAACACCGATTTACATCAATAAAAACGATCGTAGTTGGAGGACTCGGTGTTTTCTCTTATTTACATTTTGTTCTTTACTTGTGATATTCTGTGCCATATCCGGTTTACAATTGAGAGAACAATGATTGAAAGAGAACTAGAGTCAAAGAGTCGAAATCATACATTTCATACATTTATAATTCTATTGAACCATTATAATGAAATAAAGAAAAAAAAATAGTCACACGATAAATAAACGGGTAAT
The DNA here is from genome assembly GCA_032362205.1 of Clione limacina. Taxonomy (NCBI): domain Eukaryota; kingdom Metazoa; phylum Mollusca; class Gastropoda; order Pteropoda; family Clionidae; genus Clione; species Clione limacina. Next base: position 14,625 of record JAUUEB010408636.1, read on the forward strand.
ATGCAATTGGGGTCATGGATAATCTCTTATGGCAAACAATAATGACATAAATCGGCTAGACGTCTTGAAAAGTCAGACTGAAAAACAAAAGGAACAAACGGGATACTCTTTCAGGGTCATTCTGTGAAAAACGCATCAATTTCTGTATTCATATTGAACTCACACGAGTGTTGTTCTTGACAATAAGCTACAACATATCAGATGTGCTTTTAAGAAAAACGAAATCACAATTATATGGTATACACTTTTTCAATCAGTACAAGACCTAAACGTTGTAGAAATAACGGAACTACGTTAAAACAGGCATATAAAAATAAAGAATGGCATAATAAATCAAAGGGAAATTTCAACATGATCCTTTTTACGGGTAAATAGTGTGTTTTGCAAAACAGCACAACCCCCAAGAAACCGTTCGTCTTGCTTGTCAGTACGACAAGAGCCTATTTTGCAAAGAAAACAACTGCCCAGACAAGTGAATCATGATGGAGTGCATTTGCTGTATTTGAGATTTGACATTTATTTATCATAGCTGATGTCGATCGTCTGGTTAGACTCTAGAAGCAACAGGGCCATGAATAATCTGATGTCCAACATCAACTCGCTCTCAGTAAACCAATTGTTTGAAATAAAATCAATTGCAATCTATCAGACCCTATCATGTCACGTTTGACCAAGGATAAATATCTTCTGTCATATCTCATGACATTGACAGTAATAAACTTGACAGGCTATTTACAACCATCGATGGTGATGAATATACGATTTTTTAAACATATGAGATCGAATTAATAATACATAGATTCACACAAGTGTTATGTTTAATACTTACTGCACTTATATAATTTAAGCTACTATGTTTAGAGTGAATAAACTGTTTTTATGTTATTAAACACGTGTATATTTCTTAATAAAGCTGTTTATTCTATTAGATAACAGCTTACAACCCTTGTTTTTTTAAACATATTTTTATAATATAAAGTTCTTGACAATTCAACCGTTGATTGTCAAGTGTTAAAGTATCGACCGTCTCTATTAACACATGTTTAGTGATACAGTCAATATAACAGCGCTATAACATTTGTACTACCAGATAAAGGGAGTAAAGCTAGTTAGTTACTAAATCCCTCAAAAGATACAGTTTTTTCATCTAAACTTCTAAAAGATATAACACGTTAGTTACTTTGAAGGAGTAACAAAGATGTTGAGTTTTTATTCACAATGTCGATCATTCGTTACCAATATTAATCTTGACGTGACCAAGATAAAGTAAATGTAGTGGCTAGAGATCCGTACCCGGACCTCCAAATGAAAAAAAATCAGGTGGTAAATCGTGTGCGATTATTATTTGCATTTAATGTTAATGCAAATCATAATCGCACACGGTTTACCACCTGAATTGTTTTCATCACTTGTTTGTAGTCCTTATGGCTATGGCCGGACACTCGACCTTGTCCATAATGAAATTGTTAATTTATTGTACCTTGTAACTATGTCTTCATGTCTAGGTTACCTGCTGACGGTAATTTAAAAAGCCTCTATATAAATTCAACCAACAATCATCAATATATCATGACTATAGTCGATAATTAAGATAAATCATTGGACTTTCCTAAACCTTTTCTTCCTCCAATATATCAATGCCAAACTTAAATAAGAAATGCATGGATTGTAATCGGGCGAGCTCCTAAATGCTATGAATGTCTTAAAAAGTTCCTTGATAAAATAGTAGTCAATGATTAAGTATATGTTTAAGTTAATGTATTCGTGTTGAGATGTTTTGAGAATTTACCTTTCCCATTTCTTAGGACTGATAAGCCGAATGAAGTCCTTTCGAAATCTTTTTTAAAATAAAAATCTCCAAAGACATATATCTTCCTTTAGACGTTATTGGATATAAAACCTGTTATGGGGCTATGTGTGAGGTGAGCTCAAGCGCACGATTGTCAATATATTAATAAAATTATAATACGATGATTGAGAGTTTTTTAGGTAAATCATGTTATCAGTCTCGTCTATGCCGGGTTCGATTCCGGTCATTGGCTTTTGTAACTGAAACTTCGGTTGATAATGTAGTTTAGGGTGGTTTTTTTCCCCTTAGTCAAAGGCAATTATCCGATCAAAGACCACAGTAGCCACAGATTCAGTCCTAGTGTCTTTCGCAAACGTGAAATATAGACAATTACATGTAATAGCAACAATCAAATATGTATTTTGTACACTACATTATAGATACAAAATGTGTAAATGTTGTAGTCATGTGAGGCAGTAGACAGATAAGTTATGAAAGGAGGGTATCAGTTGTTCATAATTTTCCAAATCCAATCTGCGTAAATACATTCTTGAAGGTAATTAGCAAACGCGAGAAAATTGACTTGACAATAAAATTGATACACAAGCGTCACAGTTGAAATATTTTTCCACAATTACTCAAATCAGCTAGCTTAAGACGGCAAAAGCAATCATGTTGTATTGCGCATGTCATGAATATAAATTAACAAGACGAAACTAGTATCTTTTTACTTGTACATTGTCAGGTTTTACCTCAATAAATGTAAAAAGTAAGATATTTAAAAAAGATAACAACGTTCTCGAATGTACATTATCTGCAGTCATTTTTTTGTATTCAAGATAAAAATCAATTTACCTCATTGACATGATGAAAAGTCGTAAGTGACGTGTCACGTCTGTCTCAGTCGCTTCCTTAGACTTTAATATGTGTAACAATCATTAAAGTCTGAGGAAGCAACCGAGACAGACTTGAAACATCACTTTAGACATTTTAACATAAGAGTTGTTGGAATAAATTTATTTTATCTTAAGATAACAACATAGCATGCTTTCCGTACATTTTGCATTGGCGTCACAATCTGAAAATACGGAAAGATCTACAAGCATGTATTTTAAGATTCGACCTACTTACAAGAAAAAACAGCTTTGTCCAATGGTGTGATGAGAACTATAAACAACAAATAAAATAAAATTTTCCAAATTTTCAACCATGACTTTATATTTTTAAATGCACACTTACCATGTATAATACTGATTTTAAAACTTGACACCGAGGATTAATTGTATTTCTAAAGATAAAGACGTTTGACCTTGAAAATAAACCTTGACCACAAATGACATTGAATAAAATCCTGGACTTTAATATCTTGACTAGGTCAACACAGCTTACGAATCTTGCACACAAGAAATAAAGATAAGAATAGGTATGGCTAAAGACAACAAGGTGCAGAATAAAGATAAATCGACCATTAATGAATGCACATACTGCGACCAGACTGTTTATTGTAGAAATATTTAATGCATTTTATATCATGAAGTCTTACTATTCAAACTCTCATCACGTCCAATTAAATTGGATAATTTTGGAGATATCGCAGGTTAATTTGGAGGAACAAATAACAAATAAACCAGATAGTACAATATTATTCTCCTCCACATCTGTAAGGTTAATTCTCATTCAGAGATTGGGTCTTGTAGACACAATGCTTCTTTTTATAACTATGTTTAGTCTACGGGGATGTGACGCTAGAAATGGCTGCTTTGGTGGGTGCACGTATACACCAAGAAGAACCGCGACATATAAGGTAGGGAGCAGGAACCCCTAAGGATAAAAATCTCAAAACAGTTAGTGGAATGACTTTGATGATTGTTCGTTTGTATCATTCGCCCGCTTTATACTCGGACAAATTTAGCTTGGTCGAGAGCAAACTAGGGGACTGATATTGCGTTAGTTACTGCTTAAAAAACTAATTTTTGACATTTTTGGTGCGTCCCTTTACCCAGAGGGCAGCAGCTATCCAACTTCAGAAGGTACCCTGATATATGAATATCCAGAGTCACAGTTCACTCTGAGGATGAAAATAAATTGGCAGTAACATCATGGCTACCGATAGTATACATTTAAAAAAAATCTGATTCAGAATTCATTGTAAAATAACTTAGCTCATAGCTTTAGAAAATGATTTAGAATCCTTGTTATTTTGTGAATTGTAGTGAATATGATGAATCCTGTGTTCCATTCCTGATATTGGCATTAATTATTGATGACATTTTCTGTATTCTCGAAAACCTGTAAAATAGTCGTCTTTTAGGTTAATAATAAATGAACGATTAAAAGTAACAATAATGAGACATCTGCACTTCAGAGGCAATCTTAATGAATAACCGTCTCTGAATCGACAGTGGAAACAGTCAATTACCACGGTAACACATTCTTCTTTGTACACAAATTTGAACAGCCAAGAGTAGATGAAACCATACACAGTGACATGAAATTAATCAACAAAATACATCTTAGATATACTCTGAGGCCTAAGATTGCATAGATGTAAACTAGGAGACTATTAACATGTTCATCTATCAAAAATGCCAATGGATGCATTTCAAAGAATGTTATATGAAAAGCAAACAAAGTGAAATATTTCAAATAGATTTGTCCCATATGTTGGTAGAACATTACAATTTCAAGAATGAACTAAGTCAATACTTTGTGTTGACTAAAAGTTCTCTCACGGTCGATTTTAGATATTTACATTGTGATGATAACATTCTAAGACGAGGGAGCTTAGAGACCAAATCAATGAATTGGTGGAGCGTAACGACCCAAACATATAGTTGTTTTTGTGTGCTTTTTGCCAAAACTCTTCATAAACATAAATATATAGTGAATTCGAAATTCATTGCCCTACTGGTGTGGAGAAACAAGATTTTATCGAAAACGTTTTAACCGATATTGTTGCATGATATTAGTTTTATTTCACATCAAGGAGGCCTGTGCAAACAAATAAAGGAAACCCAAACGAGGTATTTCTTTGAAAAAGTATAAGCGCAAATACGATGCACGCAATTTTGTATCATGGTTGACGATAATCAATCAGAATTGCTAGTCCCGAACGGTCACGCCACATTATTTACGTGTCGATTATAAATGCATTGATACAACTTAGTCGGATTTCAAAGAAATCATTTTTCGTTTACAATCAGTTCACCTTTCCCCGCCTAGTGTTCTTTGTCGTAAATTAAACGAAACAAACACTGTACTAAACCATGTTTTAATAATCCATAAAGTTCTTCCACTTGGATAAGGGAGACAATTTTCCGAAGCGGTCCGCCAAAGAAAGAGTTACTGTTGCTAAGGAACTGTGGAGAATACCCTCAGGATTCGTCTACATTACTCTACATGTCATCAATAGTCTGTCTCCTCGAGACAAAGATAAGTTTAACCGTGTAATATTGACATTCTGGGGAGTTAAGTGGCAACAACGACTAGAATCATGACAAAAAAAGAAATCAATCACGCTTTTGGTTAAAGTTTGTTGACCTTACAACGCTAGTAATATTGCCTCTTTCATCATTTTCTTATACGAAAGTTATGAAAAAATGAAATTAAGATTAAACCACGATAGACATATTCTTGTGGTGTTCCAGAGTAGCTTAACGCTTGTACGTGCTATAAATTTGCTTGTAATTTTAGTTTGAAGGAATTTAGAATAAAGGGTTACTTGTAACAAAAAGAGAAAAAAAATCTTTTTAACTTAATATAGAAAAAAGCTCCCCTCCGGTCATAAGACGTAGGATTAAGTTCTTTTTGGCACCATCGATTCCCAGTAACAAAACAACTTACTGCGTAATCAAAAACAAGTCACAAGGGGAATGAACCGTTTGTATAATGATATTACCTAATTTTGTCCTTGTTTTTAGCTATCTGTTTTTTTCTATCTCGTTATCTCCCTTTTTGTCACTCTCGTCTCTCTCTCTCTCTCCCTCTCTCTCTCTCTCTCTCTCTCTCCTCTCTCTCTCTCTCTCTCTCTCTCTTTCTATCTTTACATCTGGCTCTCCTTG
>JAUUEB010408748.1:0-12094 GCA_032362205.1 Clione limacina
TGGTCAAGGGCATGTTACATTAGAACTGGTCAAGGTCATGTTGCATTAGAACTGGTCAAGGTCATGTTAAATTAGAACTGGTCAAGGGCATGTTACATTAGAACTGGTCAAGGTCATGTTACATTAGAACTGATCAAGGTCATGTTACATTAGAACTTGTCAAGGTCATGTTACATTAGAACTGGTCAAGGTCATGTTACATTTGAACTGGTCAAGGTCATGTTACATTAGAACTGGTCTAGGTCATGTTACATTTGTGAACTCTAACCTCATAACGTGATCTATCGGTTTTGAATGCAAAAAAGTATGTACGAATATTATATAGACATGCACATCGGTCTTAGCACGAATGTCTCAATGACAAGCACCAGACGGGACCATTACTAAATTAAAAAGTTTAATAAGTATCTCGGAACTGGCCAGGATCGAAAACACGAACTTCCGCATTTAACTTAACAATTGCGTGGCCTGGAGGCATTTTCAGGATGATAATTTTGTACGGTTTTGTTCTGCAGACGATAAAACAACAACTTTCTGTCATTATTGATAAAGTTTTAAATAACCCATCAACAAAAATAGGCTTAAGAAATCTCCCTTCAAACATGAGTACAGTGTGTCCCTTTGTCCCCAATCTGTCAAAATAACGTTGTAATACATCATGATACAAAAACATTTATTCAAAGATTACCTTTCAAGATAAATGACAAAGAATTGTATGAGACAAGAGGGCATTTTTCATAGAATGTAATAATGACAGAAAGTTGTTCTTTTGGTTTATTCAAACAAAGTCAAACACACGATATATGAATAGATAATGACTTTTAAAACTGAACAAGCTTGACAGGTTGTCCAAGTGGTCAATATTTGGACATCATTGCTGGCCTAAACTTGTGCAGTCACAGGTTGATAACTGTGTCAGGGGAGGGTCAACTGAATCATTTTGGGATATTACCACCGAAACGTCCTATTTTCGATACTTCATAAGACATTAATGGCATCTGTAAGACATTATGGAATTACTGTAACAAAACGTTTGCGTTTATCGCTGAGAAAACATTTTGAACATAAATGTCAACGCATATGTCACCATGACCTTGATGACCTTATTTTCGTGTTACGAGTTTTATCTTGTTAGATCTTTCAAGAAATTATGAAGCACCAGGATTTATGTAAGATGATGCCATGTTTAACTTCAATTATATTTTTATCGTGTCATTGGTTTAAGAGAAAATGGATGTCAAAACTATTTTAAAGGGAACATAATATCAGGTAACTCGAAATCTTAACAACTTCTGATGGAAAACAAATATTTTATGTTGATAAGATAACAGAATGTTGTCAGTTTTTGTTCTGTTCTGTTCTTTAGCTTTGAATTTAGAATTAATTTTTTGAATAACATGCTATTCGATCTTGATGTACACGTTTTTTAACAGATCAGGTTATGCTTATGTTAAAAAGAAACATTTCTTATACTTATTATGTTGCTGTTGTTGTAATTCAAACTTAATATCTTAACAAGAAACATAAACTCTGTGATTAGGATGTGATAAACATTCTGTTTCCATATTTGATTTAAGGTGCAACGAGAGGTCGAGGATAGATTGAAATATCAGAGCCTAGTTGCCCGTTTGTGAAGATAGAAATAGAAATTTGAACACATGTTCACGGATGTTAATTTTTTTCTAGGTGTGTATGAGATAAGACACTAATAAATTGACTTAAATTTAAAATAGCCGACTAAAAAACGCATAGAATGTGAGGAAGCCACAATAAGGGACACATGAAGCGATCCATTTTGATTGTCAAGCATGCAGTACCTTCTGGTTCACTCTTACTAACTTTCGATACAAATTTCGCAAAGTAAGAGAGAGAGCAAAAAGAGGGTATATGAGCACAACTAAACAACTCAACTAAATCAAGAGATATTTTGTCAAAAATTATATATAAATATAACAACCTGCAACCTATCAGACATATCACATTAAAATATGTTCACTACCACTTGTATGTACGCAATGTCCCCCTATCTTTCCCATTCACATATTGCATTGCTACCCAAATGAAACTATTAAGATGTGTATGTAAAACATAACACTACCAGATAATCATAAAAGATACCAACCTAGCTATACCTTTATTAACAAAACCTCGCACACGCAAATGAACACTTGAAAACATAATTTAAATGAAATGAGTACAGACGATAATGTTCGAATCAAGAAATTAGCTCAACAACATGAAAAACACCAAATAAACATATAAAAGTTATGATTTTGAAAAGAAAACTTCCAAAACAGTAAACATCTTTCTTTATTTTAAACATTTTATAAGTTATGTTTGTTAGAGTACACATTGCTATAGAAATAGAATGTCATATGCTAACCAATTTATGTATAATTTTATGTATATTTATTGCAATTTCTCTCTTTACTCTCTTTCTATATAATACTATGTCACATGCTTTTCCTTTGCTTTGATTTCTAAATTAATGTTGTTATTTTTTTGTACCCTTATATTGTATATGCAATCTGGGAATAAATATTCTGATTCTGATTCTGGGTATTTTTCATAGAATGCATTGTTAAATAACAGAGAGTTGTTCTTTTGGTTTCTCCAAACAAAGCAATTCATAATTTTAATCCAACGAATGCCGCCAGGTCACGCAATGGCTCAGGTGTCCGCTTCGAGAACGAAAGTTTAGGTGTTCGAATCCTGACCAAGTCAGATAATCTTTTTAAGATTTTTATTTAGCAGTGGTCTTGCCTGGCGTTTGACATTCATTGATTAATGCTTATACTGGTCACCCTTTGTCAGTATTTTGTTGCTGCATAAAATATACCTCATATCTATGGCTGCCCATTATGACGTCTTGGTAGCACAGTCGGCGATATAGCCTCTCATTTGTTGATAGAGACGTTTAAATTCTTACACTGTTGATAAAAAACAACATATCAATCTATTTTTAATTACGTGTATAGTATTTTTTTCAAATTTCAGGCAGGCATTTAATGATGTGTATATGAGGATATACACACAGTCCAACTCTGCATTTCAAACCGATATATCACGTTTTGAGGTATGATTTCACAAATGTACGATACTCAATAGAATGACCATACTGTCGTGTACGATACTCAATAGAATGACCATACTGTCGTTAATTTGTTCAAACAATATGTACATTATGTTATTATTGCTTCTTATTTAAAATATACTTCCGCATTCTGAGATAATTAACAAATAATAAAACAAAACTGGACAACATAATGTTATCTTATCAGCTTGAGGTATATAATTTTTGATTTGATGTTTGTACGATTGAGGCTACCTTTTGTTCACTTTAATTAGGTTTGACATTTTCTCTTAAAAACAATGACACGATAAAAATATAATTGAAAGTAGACGATGGCATCGTCTTAGATTATCTCTGTGATTCATCATTTGTTGAAAGATCTGAAAAGATAAAACTTGTACCACGAGTATAAACAGTCTTCACGGTCACGGTGACATAGACTATGTCAGAGATGTTTGCCTTTAAGTGCATTGTCTTAGATTTTGACAATCTATCTTGTAATTTTAAAATAAGTGACAGAAAGGATGCTAACCGCGATTATACTGAAATCTAGCTAAAAACAATAGGTTGACGAAAGTTGGAAACGGGAGTGCAAGTCATGTTGGTAATAAAATTAGAATATTTATCTTTTAAGTCTGGTTTTGTGCAGCAATTGATACTAACCAAACAGGGTCCAAATTAGTAAGAAACGAGCAACGGCATTAAAAAAATAACTGATTTTGTATTTTATCTTCTTCCCTTACACTTCCAGTATCATCATTTTGATCACTATTGAAGTTTTGAACACTTGCGAATGGAATTACAATTTCCCTTCCTACTTAGGAAAGCGCTCTTCTCGCCGTTGATTTAATAAAAGAACTTACCATATATAGCTTCTCGCTCTGCTAACTATCTCAACATATTCTTCACATTTATGTAATGAAACGGATAGTTTTTGCTTTGTGTCAAAACGAAAGTATGATCCCCGACCGATTGCATATCTGAGAATCAATGCTGTCCTAGTTAACAACATATTTCAATATTGAACGCACCAATTGTAAAGTTTGAAAAAAATATAGACTGACTAACAGAAGAAGATAAAATACTGATATCTGACACGACGGAACACACACACACACTTACACAAAGCCAACTTGAAAAAACAAGCTGATATTCTTTTTAAACTGGGCGGCAAAATCAAAACGTTGGTTTACTCTTCAAAAACCCGCGTCAAAACAGACGTAAGGCATTTTTGTTGGTAGCACGGGCCGAAAGCATTATGGAGGGGAAATCCGAATATAATACAAAAATATTGTCGACCTTCACCCCTTCATTATCATCATGGCATTCATTAGGCACGCAATTCTTTGTTTCCTTGAGGTATTATACATGTCAATGTGGACAATAATAAACAATTTAATCATTAACTGGAAATAATGACAAAAGCAAGTGAACAGTTAGAAAAAAGCGGAATATCAATAATCCCTCGTCGCATTCACCTAAAAACCTCCCTGTCTGTGATAGATGCTCATGTGGAGTTTTTTTTAACCATATAGGAGGTAAGGTTGAACTAAATAGGTCAAGTTTTTTGTTTATCAGTGCAAGACAAGGCTCCAAGCGTGAGCATCGTACGGCTCGTGCCGGTCTAATTAAAGCTGCGAAGAAACATGTTTGTCTGAAAGTGTTAGATCATCACGACCTCCCGTTAAACCGTATAATGATAGGAACACATACATTAATTGGATATCTTCAATTAGCATGGCACAAATTTCATGTTAAACTTTTGATGCATACAATTTCAACTTTGAACAGGGTATCTTATGCTCTTGCTATTTCGTGATCGTGATTTGGAATGATGCATAAATGTAAAATAAAACAAACTCAAAGATACAATTACATCTAAAGGTGGCTGTTGCTCGATGAAAAATTTGTCGCGCCAAACGCACGACTGTAGGGGTAGATTCTTTGAAAATTCAAACATTTTCGTAGTTGAAATTGTAACAAAACATCTCCCTGTATGATTAGTAGAGTCATAAATATATTATTAGAATAATCATTTATTGAATGACTCGAGCAACTATTGTTTGCTCAAAGTCATTTTTCCTCAAATCAATTATCCAGTTTGTTTGTTTCTTTTGTATACCAACTTGCAGGAAGTCTACAATGGTCAACAACAATCTAAAAGAACTAATCGCTTAATTTGGCATTGGTTCTTCCCTTCACGACTTCAGGGGGTACAAAATGCCCTGTAATTCATACTTTGAGGATACCGGTTAAGAAGTAAAACTAAATGTAGTGATTCAATTATTGAAATAACACGAAGCTCTAATTAATAAACCTAATTGAGTAATTTAAAAACAATTATTGCGAAAGTAAAATAATAACAGAATAGAAAAAGACCATAAATCCTGAAATAACTAATATCAATACAACACGTAAGCCACTTGTCTTAAATGACAATTTCTTATAAAGGAATAACACAACAACAGGAACGAACATGATTAGTTACACCCTTTGCCAAGTGCATTATAACTCACCACTTAAAACACTTGTGAAGTAAGACAAAAGAGGGCAGCATAATGTATTCACAAGAGTGTGAAAAAAAATCACGGAAATAATGTTTTAAGTTCTTATATATCCCCAATGTATATCTGACAACTCTAAATGAAGCAGAGCATTGAAGTTAAAACTTTACAATGAGATTTAAAGAAATACTTCAAACTAATATTCAGTGTCTATCGAACTCCAATCCAAGAGAGCACTGAATACATATAATATATATATATTTTTCTAAATCACACAAAAAACGAATACATAAGTTATCAGTAAAACATTTTTTTAAATGATGGCATTCTTTGAAAACCAAACTCACTTCAGAATCTGAGCCAAAAAAAAGATCAACCAGGAATTATTATAAATCTGAGTTTGGCTTTTGAAATATTATAGCCACTAAAAGTGGTCTATGACACTTTTAGAACCATAAAGCGTCTTCACAATCATACATTGAAATAACAACATGTAAAGTACTCCAATTACATAGACAGATTAAAATATCAAGACATACATAAAACATCAAAGTGAATTTAAAAACATATATGGTAAAAGAAGTTTACACGTGTAGCTTTTACCGCATACAGTTTTGATAATCTATAATATCAAGAAAAGCTTAAAAATTCAGTCTTTATTAGATTCAATTGAAAAGAATCTAGAGATGAAGGGAAATCTGTGGTTTACTCGGATTATTCCAAATCTTTGAACACGGTAGTAAAAGCTCTTTCTTCGAAAACAGATGACATAAATTAGTAATTAGGACATTTTCATTTGAAGATCTTTGGATTGAACTGTCCTAATCAGAAGTTAGCACATACATTGAGTGTCGTCTGCATACATGTGAAAGCCTAGGTTATACATTGAAATGATAGTTTATTTTTGATGGAGCTATTTATATTAGATACAAAAAGGGCCTAAAATACTTCCCTGGGGGACGCCAAAACAAACCTCTCTAGACTGTGATGAGTAATCTTCAATTTTGGTAGACATAGACCTATCATTCAAATACGATTTGAACTATTTCAAAGCAGACGCGTAGCTAGGGGCATGGGGGAATGTACCCCGCCCCCATTTCGAGTCCAAATTTGTAAAAGTGCTGTTTGAAATAGGCACTCTTCTCGTTCTTCTTAAATAAAAGACAGACATGATGCTTATCTTGATAATACTGAAATCAAGGACATAACGTTTTGTTGAACGATTTTTGAAAGCAAGAGCATTGACTCTAAAAGATGTTAGAAAAAGGAGTGCAAGGCATGTTGGTTATAGACATATAGGTCCGCATAAAAACACAATTTCTTTTCCTTTCATCTTACTCCCTTCTCTTTTTTACTAGTTTATTATTTCTGCCTTAAATACACGTTTCATTCTAACAGTGAAAGCGCACCCTTTTGCCATCGATTAAATACCAGTGATAGGAAAAGTACTGACTTCGTCAGTACTCGCGTAGACTAGAGTGTTCACAAACTTTCAGTACTCGAGTAGAGTAGAGTAGTCAAATTTCGTTCAGTACTCGAGTAGAGTAGAGTAGAGTATTGGGTTCAACTACCCGAGTAGAGTATAGAGTACTCAAATGTTTGAGTAGAGTACTGAGTATTCAAATTAACTGAATTTAAACAAAGGTAATAATCCCTAATTCAGTACTTAACGTATTATCAGTGATAGGAAGAATACCTACAGAGTCACTACTTGAGCAGAGAAGGGTACTGGGATGAAAATGAATTATTGGAGAGTGTAGTCAAAACAATTCACCACACCGAATACTATGTTTGATGCTTTACTAGAGTATCGATTACTCAAAGGTACAGTTACATTTGAAAAAAAATGTTGTTACTCCTAATTAGGTATGTAATTAGCACATATTTTCAAAGTAATCAGATACTTGTACCAATTTGCATATTTTACAGAATATAACTGTTTCCTAGCAGGACAAGGATTAAAGGTTCAATATCCTGCAAACTTCATTAACTTCTTCCATTCGTGACGCCAATATAGCAAAAAATCACGGATACAATGCCTCGGAATGTTCATAAATACGCATCCCTCAACCGGAACAAAATGTGTTTACTATCCTCATTGAACGACTGCTCGTATTTCCTATCTTTGTATATCGAAAATGGGAATTGGACTGAATGTTATACGCCTAACGATTCTCCTCCATTTTCTACATTAGAATAATGAATGTGCACTTTGAACGATCGGAATTCCGACTTTTACCGAAACGATGATTTCCGGAGAATGATACTGGGCCAGACGAGTGACTTCTGTTTTTAAATATACATTATCTATGTACAGTGTAACGAATAAAAACTAATTTTGAATAAGTTCTGAACGAAGAGTAGAAAATATCGTTTTTTCCTCTACTCAGTATACACGGCTACCTTTTGAGTGGAGTAGTTGCTTTCTTGAGTAAATACTGAGTGGAGTAGCGGGCTGAATTCCCCGAGTAGAGTAGCGGCTGAGTATCGCCGAGTAGTATTTCCGCTACTTTGGTCCGAATACTTCCGATCACTGTTAAATACAAGTATTTGACTACAAGCACGAAAGCTTTTCATTCTGATTCCAATATCATCCTTTTAAACAGCCTTCTGTAATTAGAATGGATGCTTTGATTTAAGTCAAAAATAAAAGTATGATTCTCGCTTGACTGTTTGAAAAAAGCGATACTGTCCTTATGAGCGTCGTAATTTTCGACTTATTTGAATATTTTACGCATCAATTGAGAAGTGTGACTAACCGACAGAAAAGACATATAATACTAGATAAAGCAAGACAGAACACACACAAAAGCCAATAAGGACAAAAATATGTTATTTTCTATCAACTGAGCGGCAAAATCAAACCAGGGTGTTGGTGAGTCTTAAAAAATCCGCGTCAAAACAGACGTAAGGTATCAATGTCTGTAACAAGGCACAAGAGCATTATGGAGGGGAAATCCGAAGAAAAATACCAACACCAAAAAATAGTCGTCCTTTATTATCATCTTAGCTTCCATTAGGCACATCAAATTCTTTGTTTCCTTGAGTAATTATACATGTCAATGTGGATAAAGATAAACAATTTAAGCATTAACTGGAAATAATGACAAAACAAGGACACGGTAAGGAAAAAACGTTATATCAAAAAATCCTTGTAACAATCCCCTAGAAATACCCTGTCTGTGATATATTATGTCACGATGCTCATTTGGAATACCTGCTTTAAGACAAATATATTTTTGTGACCCAGGAGGGAATAAGGTCGAACTAAGTAGAGCGAATCTTTTTGTGAATCAGTGCAAGACAGGGTTGGTACAAGCGTACGCACCGCACGGCTGGAAAGCGGTATAATCAAAGCAGTTCGGTAACGTCATGTTTACATCTGAAAGTGTTAGATCAATACGACCTCTAGATAATTAGTCTAAGGGAAGTTCTAAATGCATTAATTAAATGTCTTCAACTGGCGGCCGTGGCACAAATTTAAGGTTTAACTTTTGTTTAATATATATTTCAACTTAGATCAGGGGATCTTATGCTTATGCAAACATCAAAATTTTGTGATTTCGATTTTGGATGAATCGAATAAATGATCAAAATTGATTGTTATAGAGCCTATTCGTATATACTTATTATAATACCTCCATGTCTATGTGACCTTGACCTTCCTCTTGCAGATTGTATGGATACACCACAGAACAGATGAAATTAAGTATATGTAAAAAGGCCAGATAACAAAACAATAGATTCTCATCACCGCCCGCATCATGAATTTGCCGCCGCGTGTTTTAAAAAAAATAGATTTTTACATTTTTACATTTTAAAGGGTTTAAATGGTGTTTCAAAACTCGTCTTTTTCAATTTCCCCTCGGAGAGCCTGTCTATAAACAAATTAGGTGCTATCGGGTGCGTGAATTGAACTTATAGAGTGCATGACGCGTTTTTAGCAGTTTTGAAAGTTAGACGCTGAGATAGAGACAGAAAAGGGGTGATTTTGGACGGGGAAAAAGAAATAAACAATAAAAATAAAGAAGCATGTCCATTTTATTTTTCAAAAAAGTGATGAGAATCTTTTTTAAAAATTGTATCTAGCCTTAGCTTTCCTACAATACAACGCTCAAACCGCAGAAAAGCGACCGTCAGTAAAGTCGATATTGTAAATTGTTTTATGATCTTCTTTCGATCATTTTTTCTCTCTCTTTCTCTCTGTACCTCTTTCTTTATTTCCAAAATTTCTTTTATGATAAAAATTGCATATGGAAAAGTGTGATGATACTGGAACAGGATCTCTACTTGACAGTGAGAAAGAAAAGGGAAGAAAGTCTGAAACACGGAATAAGAAACTATTATAACAAAAAAAGAGAACATTTGTAGAGTTAATCGTTATTTCTTGGTCCGTTTGGCAATTCTTCATAAGCTACAACAGGAATAATTTTGAACACGAGATTGATAGTGATTCTGATAGACTTCATGAGATAAAGATACACATTGGATTGCATGGATCAATAAAATAGGGAAATACTAACAAGAAAATATTTATAGGGAGCGTATTTAAGGCAATCTTTTAATCGAGGGAACTAGTGTTCCGAGTTCCGTGTCATGTTACTACATGAACACATTTACGTTAACGACAACCAATAAAGGGGCCGATTGCTTGCAACTTTTAATTTAGAAAAGACGGTAAATCCAAGACATCGGCACAGTGGAGATGCTGCAACTCTAAATATATATCAAGCTGCTCTGTAGCCATGGTACTCACTACCTTTCAACAGTTCAACAGCCTGATAAACAATCTAGTCTATCAAGATCAGCATTGTTCAAAAGACGTTGAAATGATAAGCGTTTAAAAGAAAAAAATATGTTTTAACTATAGACGGATTATCGGCCGCTGTTCTGTGGTGCTCCCGATTGTATCCTCAGACACTAGATTAACCCTTTGAAAATTCAGCGTTGAAAGTTTGTTGGAAAATATTTTCTTAAAACATTGTTTTATACGGTCAAATGTTTGTGTACTTCATAAAAAACAAACGTAATGTGATGTGAGATACTTTTTAGAAAAAAGAAAACTTTTAAAACAAATATCAGTAGAAATCTGAATAAAAAATCCCCTTTAACAAGTAAATTCATACATATTATATTGATTGAATGACTAGAGATACCATTGCTTGGTCAAAGCCACTTTCTCCCAAATTGATTTCCAGTTTGTTCGTTTGTCTTATATGCCCGCTTAACTAACGTGCAAGAGTCTGTAATGATCAAGCCATAATCAGCAAAAGCACTTATAGTTTTATTGAACATTTGTACTCCCCTCTAGTACTAGTACTTCAAAGGGGGGGGGGGTACGGGTAACCTGTTATTCAGACATTGAGCATGAGAATTACTGTTTAAAAGTACAATTTATCTAATTATTAAAATAACACAAAGCTCTAATACATATCCCTAATTGAATCATTATCAAACACACCCTTCTTCTGAAAGTAAATAAGAATCACAGACAAAATAAAATATGATGGGATTATTCTATAAAAAAATACCATAAATCATAACATGAACTAATATCAACAAGACACGTAAGACACTTGAATTAAATGTCAATTTCTAATAAAAACACAAAAAAACAATAGGAAATAACAGAATTATTTACACCTTTTGTCAAGTGCATTATAACTTGACAATTAAGCCACTCAGAAGACAGCCTTTAACAAGACAATGAATACATTTTTATAACACAATTAGAGATTCTTTGTGAAGTAAGACAAAAGAGGGAAGCATAATTTATGCACAAAAGAGTGAATTACCAGGTGTTTTTATCCAATAAACTTTAAGTGCTTGTCATAATAGCCAGGTAATTTGTGACACCTCTCGTGAAAGAAGAAGTTGATTTTCCATTAAGAGACGGTCAATAAGGTCTACGTCCTCGAGATCTTCATACAAGAGTGCTAAAAAGATGAAACAATATTTAGTTTTGCCTTTGGAATATATAATGTCAATGAGGTCTATGTCCTCAATATATTCCTAAAAGAGTGCTAAAAATAAGAATCAATATTGAGTTTTGTTTCTGAAATATTGGAAAAAAGCATATAGTGGATTGATCAGTATTTCTCTTTTTCTTATCTTTCACTTTGAGTTTATAATTTATAATGTTGACTTTTTAGCAGCATTGTCGCCTTGTATTTAGGTATTCAAGCTCAGACTGGTAAAGCAGTTATTAGTATACTGATACTGGGCAGGATGTACGATTTGCGCAACACCTTGCATCCTAATTGTAACTTGTATACACAGCAAGGTCGCCGATATAACTAGCCTTGTTCTCAGGGAAGTCGGAAACCGCGGAGGCAGCGGGGGCGACTGTCCCCCTGACTAGAGTCAGACACAGGGTTTGTTTTTTACTCTTTAGAGTCATACGCTGCTCCTTCGCCCATTTTTATCTTCTGGCACCCCTGGTTGTTCTTATGGAGATGTCAAATACATCCAAAATTTAAGAATGGTTCCTGTACGAGTGTTCGATCATCGGGAGTAG
>JAUUEB010409081.1:0-12092 GCA_032362205.1 Clione limacina
TTTTGGGTCTTTTTGGGTCTTCTTCTTCTCGGATCTTTTCGGGTCTTTTCGGGTCTTTTGGGTCTTTTCGGGTCTTTAAGGGTCTTTTCGGGTCTTTTCGGGTCTTCTCGGTATAAATCAGTGCCCTAAATTTGTATAATAAACACCATACAGTGGCCACATACATGATATAAAAAGGCGACTGCTATGTGCTAGACGTTAAAAGGAAGACTTACCATATGAATGACCCGTACGATAAAATAATAATGCATCTTTTGTCAATTTGTGTTTTAAGGTTCCTTAAAGTGTTGTATAACAATATATTGCAATCACCAAGAATTGTATAGTAAATTAGTTCGTACAGGGGCAATGATATGTCGTTCATTCGTTAAAATTACCATTTTCATGAATGAGTACTAGTTTGCATGTACACTGAACGAATCAAGTTACCATTTTGTGACTGCAATAATATATAACATGATTTGCCAAAACATTAACTGTTTATTGATTAGTACAGGGGTCATGTAAATGAGTATTCTCTCATGTAATTCTAACTAATATACTGCTAGGCAAGACCTATTTATTTTTAATACAAATGTTTATATTTGTAGGTTTCTAAAATAAATTGCAAACAATGTTTGCCAAAAATGTCATGGTTGATTGATTCGATAAGGGGTTATGCAAACATATGTTTCTTCATAAAAGGCAGTTATTTAATCTCGTAAACTAACTTGCATGACCCCAGTACAAGTCAATTTACCATAAATGTTTTCTTGATTTCATTTTATCGATAATATGCACTCTTAGTAAGCAAAACAATACTAAGTTATTTTTGATCCTGATAAATGAGGCACGGCAAGAACCAGCGGTGGTAGCTATCATATAATGATATACATGAACGCGTTTTTATAAGACTTAATTGTTCTATGATCTCAAAGTATATTGAATCATCCCAAATACGACTTATCTGAGATAAGTAATGTAGTTGACTAGTCAGAATGCTTGGCTCAAGTTATTTTGGGCGCAGGTGGGCGCGGGTTCGAGTCCCTGGTGTGTCGTGTCATTTTTCAGACATATAAAGATACACGATACAATAATGTAAAAATAGCAACATTCCAAGATTAGCATTATCTTTTCAAACAATTATGTTCACATGGGTTTGTTGATGATAACATTTGACATAGTACTATGGGCAATGAAGTATCACAGTGCATACACAATAAACAAAAAAGATTGAAGAGTAGCTATATCCGTTAGAGAACATTTTTGTATCTTAACCACGAAAGATTCTGGAAGTAAACAAATATTGTGATGTCAATAATTTATTTTATGAACCGACAGCTGATGACCTAAAAAACCAAACATTTATGGGTTTTTCGTCTAAAACGACATCTTAAAAATAGCAAACACAAAAAATCCATCTAACCTTCCCCCAACGTCAATCATTTATTTCGTGGAAAAGTTTACGTTACAGAATGATCACGCGAGGACATTTACTTGAAAACATTTTTTCAGAAGGCCCCTTGCACTCAAGAAGTCTTTATCGGAAACAATTAACACGAAAGAGATGTTCTGAAATGGCTTTTTATAAAAACTGCTCAAGATATATCCAATCTTTAGCTTTTCCTTGTTTCCAGCATTTTTATGTTGAAGACAATACTGTGTTAATGAGAACCAATATTTTAGGACCAAGTTCCCAAGGTTGATTTGCTGTATTATTAGGCGAAATATTCAATTTCCTAATAAAATAGCCATACTTAACATTCCTTTCGTTAGGTTATATAATAAGCCCACATTCAAAAAAGCAATTTTAAATATTTTTGAAATGCAAGTGATACATTTATTTTCTATAAGAAATATAAAATACAACGATAATGATCTTAATGTGTTTTATATATACCCAATGATGAGCCCATCCTATGAACGGTAATTGTCAAAACACGAAATAATCCTGTGCATTATGTATAGAATATGTTTATTTATCCATATCACGTTTTTATACATCGACTACATCATGTAAATAATATTAACAAATGAATGGGAAAAATTTCAGTTTCAAAGTTTTGATTTGAAGAAATTGTCGTGAAAAAAGTTCTCGGAGATATTTGCCAAAAAAATGTGTAAAATGTGCGAAAAAACGATTGCGAAAATTACCCTCGCTTTACAAAACCCATATAACCGTAACGCCTATAATTCTGTGTCAAGTCTTTCCGTTACTAGATGTGACCCGTTGAGTGAATGTTATTCAATTTTCTCGTTTTGGTTAAATGATAAGAATACGTATAGGAACCTTTATAAAAGAATGTGAAAAAGAAAAGCTAAAAACAAGGACATGCTTAATGAAACGCGTCGGGTACAAGAGATTAAAAAGAAGATAATGAAATAATTTAAAATGGATGGATAAAAAGTATCACTCAACGACAGAGAACGTTAACATTTACAGGTAAAAAAAATAAGACAAAAGTCAAACACTTGTTAAATGCAAGTCAGTTAGATACACTTTGGAAGGAACTGAATAAAGTAGCTTTTATAGACACTTTAGGACTGAGAAAACTCATTATGAAAAACTACTAGTAGTAAATGGATTTATCCGACACTAATGTTGTTTAAAGGTCTGGCTTGGTGCTTTTTCGACATAAATTTGTGTTCATTATGAACGTTATCAAAAGTGAGGATAATATTCTAGTCTAACAGTAAATGATGAGAGAGCTTTTCTCTAGGATTGAAGACAAACACTTTTAAGTAGGACTTGTCAATTGGAAAAAAAGTTACATGGTGAAACGAAGTAATAGAAACAGGTTTACGTTTCTTCTAGGGAATTAATTATTTACTTAACATGACTTGGACATTATACTGGACTAGAGATTTTACCCGACGTTGTCCAGGATTACACCTTCAATAACCAATACTTGCTTCAATGTCTTCAATTGTTAAATGCCATTTAAAAGAGAAAGTTCTACAGCAATGGGTCCCAGTTCTGACAGCAACACGCAGTAAGGTTGGCTATATCCACATGTTTATGTTTTAGATGTCAAAATCATTGTGCATTGTAGCATAAATTACTGTTTGATGTCCATGTTTGTCTGAAATAGTAGGGTGGTATATTGATAATTTGCTATTTTCTCCAGTATTTGTCCTTTTTCCTTTAGAATCTTCTCTTATAAAGCACATCGTGCTCTGTCAGTAATAAGAAAAGCGTTTTAAGAGAGTTATGTGCGTTTTGTTATGGATTAACTAATCATATCAACTGAACCTCTTTAATATAAGTGGAAAACATAGAAATCCTAGACTCTTTTTATCTACACTAGCTGCATTATGCTTCATCAGACGTACCAATCCTAGCATTTTAAAAAAATGAACGCAAATAATATATTCAATTCTTCATTTAATTACTTGACAGTTGTTCGACTTTGTTTCTTATCTATCAACATTTTGTATCAAATCTTATTTTTCTTTGTTTTGCACAATAATATATTTGAAACTGGTTTGCTTTGATGTAAGATTGTTTTATTTTGCACATAATATTTCATCGCTCCATCTACTTCACACTATAACAAATACGTGTACACCAACTAATGATTCTGTTTTGAAAATCATATTGCCTTCAGAAAATTGAGATTTATATTTTATAAATTACATCAAGTTTATGATTTTGTTGAGAAGACCAACAGACAAATTAAATGTTGAAGATAATTTGGCCGACCCCTACTGGAATGAGATTGATTTACATTAGTCTTATGAATATTTAACCAATTTATTCTCGACCCGAAATTCCATCTAACATTTCTCCCAGGGGTAGGCAGCACGTGACTGTGTGAGCACTTTAACCTGTCAGGACAAATCACGAGACTTACAAAACACTCTCGTCGTGGAGGTCAAAGCTGACCTTAAGTTTATAAAATAGACTTTAATTTGAGACTGCACGACATTGTATTAAATGATTAAAGGAGGCTGAAAACTGACTCTACTTAAATTAGATGATTCTGGTTTATGATTGAAGAATAAGAGGCCGATTTGTGAACGCCGAAAGTTCACGTTAATTCTAACCACATTTTAGAGGTCCCCAAACGAACAATATATTGCACAAATTTCGTTGTAAAGCCTGACAACAGTACGTTCTATGTTTCGTTGCGCCACTTCCTTAATAATCAAGATATTTTTTATTGTGAACGGCGTAACATACAAGAGATAGGAAGTATTAATATTGCCAACTATGGTATCATTTCAGCAATTAATAGAGAATTGGCAAGGAAGGTGCAGGACTTTTGGCCTGACCCTATACAACTATTATTTATATGTGCTGGGTAAGAATTGTATGCATTATGTGTAAAGCAAAACTTATTAATTGTACGTAACATAGTAACTAAAGAGGGAAGTAATAGTACACTACGTCAAATGCCTAGAATGTCGGGACTCATACTTCTTAGTATGTCTTATTTTACTTTTTTGGGACCTCTTTAACTCTTTAACTACGACAAGCCGCTGAACAGCTTTTCTTTTTTTTCGTTATATTTGCTATTTTTAAGGGAAAAGAATGTGCATCTACTCTGGGTATTTTACATTTCAAAATGGTGCCGATTCAATGAATAACACCGGCAGAAACTAGTGTTAAGAGTGGGATCAGAAGAGAGCCATAAATCCGTTAGTTATGTATTTAATTTTGAATAAGTCACTACTTCTCCAAACATGATCAACTTGCTTATTAAATGACTCAAAGATGAAGCAAAATGTTTTATACCATTTCATTTACAGGTTTTCAATCCTAACAAAGCTCATTAAAGGTAAAAATGTCATGTTTTGATTATCTTAACAGAGTCGTCTTGAGCTGAGGTAGAGTTGTTGGCATGCTTATGTCAAGAGCAAAGCCCACAGTTAATGATGTATGCTTTAAAAAAATGGGTTGTCGTTCGAATAATTGGGCCTCTTTTGCACTCATTATTCATTATGGCCGACATCTGCCAACACTCTTCCGATCATTTCTCCAATATAATCGTGTTGACAAGTTGAATATGAGTATACGATTGATACCCTTTGAATTTCATATGTTCAATTGTAACGGTTACACAGGTCATAAAAGGTAAAATATCATATTTGGTAACATGATATGAGGATAGCCGTTTTACAAATCAAATAACAATTCCCGTACGTAATCAAAGACAACCTTAATGCATACCAAAATAACCAGCTAGATACGTCAAAACTTCTTTTTTTAGTCCATATGTTCAATTGCAACGGTTGCAGTGCTGTACTTTATAAGATCTTATAGAACATATCCCAAAGAACAGTTCTACTGAGAAACGTACACAACATAGGTTCTGTTCATCCTTTTGCTGATATAATATCATTTGTTTTAGGTAATTGTTAAGACATTTCCGAAAAGATTTGGACTTTTGGTAAACTCAACACTGACCTTTAGTAACGATTGCATATCCCTATATGGTAAGTTTGAGTGACACATTATTAATATTGTTATGGCCCTTGCTGCCCGTTTGTCTATTAACCAAGATAGAGATGTTACAATATGGAGCTCTAATTTATGTGAATACATTTAAAGCGGACCAACATATTTTGTATTAAAACTTATTATTTCGGGAAAATATACAGTATATGTACCGCTTGCGTTTTAAATTTGCAGTCTTCATATACTTTTAGGTCAGGAATATCTTGTTTAAAAGCTGCTTACTATATTAAAGTTGTAATGTTGATTCTAAGAAACATTAATAGTAGTCTACTTCATTTTGTTTGTTTGTTTTACAAGCGTATTTAATCGTTGGCTCAAACTTGTCAATCTAACCAACAAAACATCAGTCTGTAAGCATATCTTCACAAGATAATTGTGACGTATAAGTTATGTGACATACCATGTAGTTTTGTAACTTGATATCTTCAGATCAATTTATTGTCCTTTTATTTTGTTCATGTCATGATTGGTTTCATAAATATCTGTACGTGAACGGTTAACGGAATAACCACAAGACAGATGAAACATTTCTTGACTGCTATTTAAGTTAGTCCCGTAACATTTAACGAGAACATTTATCTATACATCTATAATACTGAGTTTAATATTTAAGTTTATGAAGTCTAAAATAACAGAAGTATTGCAACTAAATGTGACATAAGACTTTCTCAAAATCTCTATGAAATGTGATAGCACTTTGTTAGGGGAATGCAAAAAGAGAGCATCGATTGAAACGACACAATGTAAGATAAATCCTTAAATTTAAGGTATTTTTTTCTGAAAAGCTCATTGCGTTATGCTTACGGCATGCTTACTGTATTAATTCAATAAACCCCGGGTGATAACATGTTATTCACCTGGCTCGCGCCGTGTTGGATTCAACGGGGAAGAACGTGTCAGTGGTGTGCTCAGATGCTGGCACGAATGGATGCAGTAGTTACTGTGTGATGTGTGCACTTTTTGACTTTCAATCGCTGTGATGGATGGATGTGTGATGTTTCATTTTCAAAGGATTATTTAATTCACTTATGAATATAATATCTTAAAAAGGTTTGCTCTGAATCATTCATTAAGTTTTTTTAATAATCAACAAGAAATAGTAGATATATCAATTTAAGCATTGTCACTTAACAAATTACGCGTTTTTGCTTGATTCCTTTCAGTTTTGAATCCCATTCAGATTAGGTTTGGTTTATGACTGATCTTTATTGAATTCCAATGAGTAGGTCGTAGTAAATTTGAGTTTTAAAACAGATCCGTTGCTATGGCTTAGGTGCATAAAAGGTACGATGTACACGGGAATGTATTATCCGTCTTAACAAATGAAGTCAACTTTGGTTAGTTGACTGTTTGTGTGTGAGGGGGTGGGTTCTAACTGTTTTATTTCTTTTTAACATTATTCTACGCCCCGTATGCAGACACGTAGCCAGGGAAACATTGGGGAATCCCCCCCCCCCCCATTTAGGTCCGAATGCGCTACATTCAGACGCGGCCATTGATTCGACAAAAATTATGTACGCCACCTTTTCAAAATTATGGCTACGCTTCTTTCCGTAGGAACTGCTACAAAGAATATAATGTGCCTGCTACCTAGCTGGTCGATTTCGGCTCAGAACCGATATCAAGCATTCTCTATCAAAGTCAAGTACACTTAATCGTTTTTAAGTGTGGTTGCAAAACGTGTTTTGTTATTGTCGCGGGTATCTTTTTACTTGGTAACCCGCTCGGCCACTAGGTACAAGTCAATGTATCTGACGTAGACCACATAGACAATAATGTCCATTCAAAGATGCCATTTTAATTGAAGACAAACCATAATCTAACAACAATAGACAGAAAGTAACATTTCAAAATATAGCATGTTTTATCATTTATATTTAATAAACACATTTTATTCATGACTTTGTATTTCAAAACGCAAAAGAAGCTCTTCTGCAATGCTTTAACATACTAATTGCAGTATTTTTGGAAATGCTTCTATACCGTAAATAAATACTGTATTTCAACGGTGGTTAGTTTAAATAGATGGTACACTACAGTTCAAAACTGTGTAAAATAAAGGCGAATACTCTTAATATATATGGTGCACTACTGCTTACATAGACATTAAAAATACGACAGGATATCGTAACTATTATTTTACGTTAGCTATTGTATTTACCGTATTTATTCTGTACCCTTTTGGCAGCCAGTTGCCAGTAGCGTACTGTACATTTGCGGTGTTCTTTTACAGTGCGGCTAAAGTGCTGTCTCAAGCAGCATGTGTTTAAAATAAGCAATCAATGCAGCAATAATGAGATGAATCCAAACTTTATAATCATTTGTCATTAAATGTCGAACATTTATCCAAAAGGATCTTTACTTTTGATAAAATAAAGATGTGGGTTTTTTACCCTTACCCTTCATCCCAGAAAGCAAAGCATGAAAAAGGTTATGAGTGTTGTTTTGTTGTAATTAAATGTGTACTTTAAGTTCTTAACTATTCTTAGTGGGCATACTTGTCGCTGAAAGAAGAGATTGATTAGCTTTATAAGACTATCTAAGACCCGCATTCAGATAATATTATAAGCTATGTTTGAGAAAGATGTGCCATCTTGCATCACAAAAACGACCTTACCAGCAAGGCAATCATCGTGACCAATCACGACTCAATTCTTTAGAATAGTCAATAGAAAAATATGTTTTCTAGGCAACAGAAGACGTCATCGCAGAGCTACACAAAGACTTTGCTATAACCGTGTCCGATTCACCATTGGGAATAGGTTGAAAATGTTAACGACTTCTTTGAGTCTTTGAGTAGACAATACATTGAATGTACTGTTAGTTTCATATTTTTCTCTCACATAGTTTCTAAATGCCGACCGACCGAAATTAAGTATTGAAAACAGTAACAAATACACACACAAAACTACTCCAATGTACTCAAAGCGTTCCCAACTAACGTCCAAGCTTGAGCAATGGCCAACGAGTGACACACTCCTGGATTAAAACAACATAACTGTATATGCAAGGCACATATAATTTTAGTATATATATTTAACTATATCCAATTATGCCCCTCTCACCGCTATTACGAGGCTGATTATTACCCAGTATTATCAGCACCTTAAAGAAGTTATGTACAAGATCAAATTGCCTCTTTATAGCAATCAAATATTCTTGCTATAACACTTTTTAGGTGCATATTAATGTTACCATTACACCTGAATAGGGTGAGGTGAATGTCTGTACATTACTTGCGTTCCTGATCTTGTTCAAATCCGAAATCACATACTGCAAAGTCCGATAGTCTACAACTAAACCACATTACAAATAAATAATCGCAAGAGCATCGATATGGAAAGGGCTTAAACTGGTTCTGTGTTTTTCATTCATTTAAATTAATCTACCGACTTTTAACTACAGAACTGTCCCTATTTATTATCAACGCGTGATTGAAAACTATCCACCATCTATAAACTATTTTCAGCTAAAACGATAACAAAGATGTTTATTAGTTCGTACTAAATTATATTTTACTGTCTGTGACACTTTGATCCTATCAGTGTAAAATGAAGACCAAATCAAATAAAAGCTAAAAACGATCAAAGAAGACATCGTTTGCTATCATATTTTGTTATAACAACACTTTATTAAGTCTTTTGAATGATAAAATTAATATCTTTCATCAACCAAATATATGGTTGGTTTTCTTTATAGTAGTGTAGTTTCTAAAAAGATTATAAAAAAATCATAACATCGTCATACAGTTTTAAAATATATTTCATCTGATAAAAATGATGAATTTGTTTGTAAACACAAATTTTTATGTTTTTCTTATAAACATTCTTTACTATTTTAGTTATACCTTACTCATTTTGTTCAAATATTCAAAATGCTTCTTCATAGAATTCAGCTTTTGAAAATCAATGCATCTTTTTGATCACATGACTGGACTCACCCGCAAGAAATTTGCGTTCGATATCCGGGTCAAAGAGATCAAGTTAAGGCGCGAATTGTTAGTGGATGGGTGGAGTAGCGGAAATGGATAGTGAAATGAAATCGATTCTTGGTTTTAATCGCTTTTTCTTTCACTACAGTTTTTTTTCGGCTTGTGGGTTTGACTTTCGAATATAAATTAGTGTGAAAGTATAAATAAAAATAGTGTGTGTTTTTGGTCGAACGACAAGAACCAGTTAGATAAAGTTTAATCTGAAAAAAAATGTGATTACTGATGTTGTCTGCTAATGACTCAAATTAGTTATCCAATTGTTGCTCGTGATGCAGACATCATTAGCTAGAAGCTGTTAATTAAAGTCAAATCATTTAGTAATTGTGTGTAAATTAAGATGCCTTTAAATCCACCCCTAACAGTATAGTATTCTCAATTGTATGGAAATAATATTACTTGTAGTTTATATAGCGAAGAAACAACTTAACTAAATATTGCAATTGGAAATGCTATAACTAAAAAACAACATATTAGAAATAGGAAAACTTTTAATGTGAAGCGCATATATATTTAACAATAGTAAAGTGTAAAGTTTGATTAGAAAAATGTGTTTATTCTCATCAGAGTGGGGAGCCAATAAAACAAAGTTTTAGACTTTCCCTTCACCCAGCAGTGATTCGTAGATAATTTGTTCAGACTAAGCAAAATGAAGTTGTCAAGGAAAGCAATCGCGACTACCTACAATCTACGCTTGTTAAACTGACGCTTAGTAGTGAGTATGGGTAAAAGTACTTTATTGTATCTCTAAAATACAGGTTGCATTCTACAAAATTGGTCCCTAATTAACGTTTCAACTATGAGCTAAGCTTTGAAACAATCAAACGTGTGACACAGGTTATATTCAAGACGTTGCTCCCCTTACAAGTGAATCTGCAACGTATTTGGCTTAGTCGTGCTATCTAAATCCATATCTCAGCACAATGGTCACATGACTATGACATTTTGTGTGAGTGCACGTCTCTCATAGCAAGTTATCATTAAATATCTATTCGTACCTTGGTATCGAGTATACTTGATCATGGTATTTAATGGGCTTACGTTTTACTTATCTCAAAACTTGCTGGTTCCGTTAACGTCGAATAGCGGTCTTGGATTAGCTTGAAAAGAAGCTGATTGTTTTGATAACTTCCTGAACGGAAGCGTACTCCGAGAAATCCCCAGAGGCACGCGCGATATGCAAATGAACAAAGTCTGTTCAACATGAAAGTTGTTTTACAAAGACGCTACTGATTGGGTTTTGATTAGTCTTTGGTATAATATAGGGACGTATTTCTCAAACGATGGCGGTATTTTCTCAAAGCGCCTACGTTTTGGCAAGGGGATCCTTTTTAAAAAAATGTATGCATTGGAAATAGTATCGTGAAATTGGTCTTTGGATACTTTGTTCTTCTTCTCTTTTCTGTTAAGCTTATTTTCAGAGAAGGTCGGGTAACACCAAAGCGACGAAGTCGCTAGTTAACAATAATTGTGAAACAAAAGTTAACGATTAAATTATAGGCGTGATGGATGAGTGATGAAGACGACTAGATGAATAACAGAATACTTCTTCTCGAAGAAGCCAAAATCAACCGCCACACAAGGATTTTTGGTTTTTTACAATCCTTTCTCAGAAACCGCCGCCTCTTTGTATAGATGGAAGGCAAGAAACGAAGGTAGCGCTCATAAAAGAATGGACAACCGCAAGGCTCTGTGTCGATTCATCCATGCAGACGACCTTTGCCTAGCAGTACAAACCCGTTACTAATTCCATTGAGGAGAGAGGGTTTGATGCACTAGCAACCTTAACAGAATACTATCACCAGCACTCACTCAATGCACACCCGGCAAAACACAGATTAATGTGCTTTCCGTTTACAAAACCAACAAACATTTAATGGAATGGCAAAAGACTACAGGATCACAGCTTTCGTCACATTATACCGCACACTGTATTTTGAGCAGCACGCCAAAAAGTTAACGGCAAAGTTTGCCACGAGAAACAATCTTCTGGGGAAACTGGCAAACTTCAACTAGGGAGCAGACCCTAAGACAGTAAATACTACAACACTGGCACTCAGTTTATACCGCTGAATATTGTTCACCTATGTGAGTCATGCAAACAAATTGACTCTAAGTTCAACGATGCTGAATCACTCAGGCCAACACCTTTTCCAGTAGTGTACAGATGGGCAGGCATTGCACCCCTACACATTCAGCGTGAAACCCAAACTAAGACACACAAATTCGTGTGTACGTTGTGCACGCTAAAGATTTCTTTGTTATTGAATATCGAATGGAAAATAGCCAAAGGCGCTCTCCGGGCAAAAGTTAAAATGAAAACGTCCAACATATAACACATTCATTAAGATAGTTAAACACTTTCTGAGTTATGTTAATTTGACAAATAGTCCTTTTCATGGTGTTTTTAAATGTTAGCAAGCTGTGGCCATACTGTTGGTTTAGTTTTGTTCCTTAAAAGTAATTTGAAGCGTTTGTTTTCCTTAAACATTTGTCCATAAACTATACTGTCTTTTACCCATATGGATTTGTGGTACTTTTAATGTCTTCCATTGATAATTACTTTCAATTATTATCTAATATTTCATTCCCCGATCACAAACTGTGACTCGGGGTATATTTTCGTTTTGTCTGTCTGTCTGTGTGTCTGTGTGTCTGTCTGTC
>JAUUEB010409192.1:0-12091 GCA_032362205.1 Clione limacina
GGTGTATAAGTTATATTGTCCTTTTTCTTCTTCGTAATTGAAACTCTTTTATAAAGTGCCGGGTAAGATTATATTTGACGTAACGCCCCTGCAGGAAATGTAAACTTGTCTAAACCTTCGAACCCTTTGAGCTGTTTTACTTCAAAGTTCTTATTTTCTTTATCATTTGGTACACGATTTGAAGAACTTTAAAATTACTTAAACCGTCTATGATGGTGAATTATAAATTTCAATATTTTCTTTTGGAATGAAACGGGTTACGGAATCTCTATTACAGAATGGAATTTGCAGTGAGACCCGAGTCACACGTCCGAGTCTGTTGCACTTTGTTTCAAATATATTCTCATTTCCTGCCTAAATAAAATATGCCAATATACTACAACATCAATACCTTATAATATATAAAAGGCCTTATCAGGACATAAGATTAATTAGAAATCAACACTTTACTGACGTTTAAGCTAAGCTAACTTAACATAGAAGTTAATACACTTCATGAAAGCATATAATAATGTTCGCTTGATTTTCTCTGTCTTCTTTTCGGAACAAACCTAATGCCAAAACTGGTGTGTGCAGACATCTTAAACTATCCCCAAAGTTTAAATAATAAAACACCAACAAAAATGAAGTAAGATTTATTCAAATTGTTCTACCCCAGCGTCGTTTTAAAGACAAATTTTGTTAAGGTTGACATGTGACACAATGGGGGCGTTTTATGTCTCAAAATGTTAAAATAGGCATGTATTTCATTTATTTATTTATGTAAGGTTTTACAGCACTATCGACTGAAAAGGGTAATTTAAGCGCTATATATATATTGCTATAGCATCAGACAAGTATACTACAATACAGGCTAATTTATAAAGCCATATCCAAGAGTTTACTTTTGCCTATGGAGAGGACTTCAGTTCTATTCTAACAGAAAAGAAGCCATGCCCTCAGGCGAATTTTTCATTATGTTCAGAAAAGTATGTAAATTCAATGAATCTAGCATTTATAAGAATGCTTATCTATGAAAAAATGCTTTTCCCCCTAACATTTGAAAATCTTTACCAACTGTGAAACACTGTAGGTTGTTTTAAAAGCGGGGGTGTGGGTATATTGGCGCATAGCGGAGAGAGAGGTCTACATGGTGTTTAAACAGTCAGCCAAATTCGTGTTTTCTTTCTTTTTGTATCCTTCCCGGGCAAGACCAGGTACTAAGCCACTAGTATTATTATAATTGTTAACACTCACAAATTACAAAAAAGCAACAAACAAGAACGTAATAACAAATATTTCAGATGATTTTCCTTCTGTCTTCTTCCAATATTCCTTTATTGATGGAACAACATCTCAATGTTTTCACCTGCTGTTATACAAACAAAACAAATCAATCAGCAGACCCAATTGATCAAATAAATGCATAGCTACTGACACCATCAAGTCAGAATCTATTTGTGATGCCTTTAATAAAAATGTAGCAAGTCGCAAATTTTAATTGAATGTTTCCCTTCATTCACTGATGATGTTGTTCTTGAACCACAGCTCTTTGAGTTCACGCTCTTTGACTCAATGCCATGATGTGGACACTGATGATAAAATGCAGATGACCTTGATGAAAAATATTCAGCATAAAATACAAAAGAAATTGCTGTTTATTAACACATTTTTGGTTGCAGAATAAACACCTAAGCTTCGGGGCAGCTTTGTGAAACTAATACACAAACCAAAACCAGTTTTTGAATATATAATAACACTCTGAAATGAGGAGCAAAAATTAAACCAGAAACTAACCATTTCAACTTGAAAAAAAAACTGTTTATATTTGAGTTTTGACCTCGGAGGTTTCATTTTTTCCGCTACGGGAACTGCAGTAAAACTATGGACTATGAAAAAAATGCAGAACTCCTCCACACCTCCTACTTGGCTAATCCCATCTTCAGAGTTCAAAGCTCAGAGGTCATAAACTCTAATGGCTCCTCCCTTTACCGTGGACTAATTACAGTGACTTACTTACGGATGTTTATAATTTACTGTTTTAGGTGGCCAACCATTTCCTTGTTAAGTGTAGTCTCACACCCAATTGGTCTGTTGGAGTGTTTATAACCCTTAAACAAGCACAAATCTCCAAAGATCAAAATTTTAAGATATCTCAAGCAGTGAACCCAATACCAAGCAATATACTGAGTGGTTCATAAAAAAGTACTCTACTTCCTTAAGTTATAACTTTGAAAGAGTAAACCTTCATATCTCAAATGTGGTGTAAGTATAAAAAAAGAAATACAGCAAATAAAGTGGTATTAAATTCATTGATATAAAAGGTTAACTTGTTTTTATGCTAAGACAAAATACATCTAAACATTATAACCAAGGACAAACTGTCTCTCTAGCAGTCTTAATATAAAAGTACTTTCTGAAGGTGGATAGAGGCTGCTATTTGTGCGAGGGAAGCACCAAAGTGTTCAACACATAAAAAACATAAGTGTCTAAAGCAGTTGACAGTAAACAAATGGTATAAAAATAACAAAGGACAGAATGTTCAACAGTGATCAGCCTATGATAATAATTTTGCAGTTTTAGTTTGTTTATGAAAATAAGACATTCAGTTTTCCTTAGATTTTTTTACCCAACTTAAAACAAAGGTCTAAGCAGCCTGAAAATGCATCAGATTGATAAACAAAGACAAGAAAAATACCATTATTACAAATAATTATAACATACCCTATTAGATGAAAATCGTAGAACCATCTTTATAGAGAATGTGTTAACAAAAAACTAAAAACATGAGCAGACATATCAATTTTAATTTTTTTGCTAGAAGATTTAACATCTTAATCAAACATGTTCAGCTGGAAATTGATTATGAAAGATATTAAAGACTTTTATTTGAACCATCAAGTATCTAGTCAATAAGTTTTGTAAAAATCTTCACAACGAATACTATGTAAAAATAACATGACAAGCCTCTTTATCTTTTTCACATTGTCTGTTTCTTTATCAAGGCATCACAGTTAGTGTTTTCATGTCTGGACCACTAACGTAACTTTGTTCTATACAAGAGTATAATCTTACAAAATCTCACTTGTTTTGGCTTTGGTAAAAGCAAATATAATAATCACAAAAGTTCATTGTTACATTGTTATTGATTGTGTCATAAAATGAATCAAGTATAACAAATAACCAACTTGAACATAGAAAAAAACATTTAAAAAAGACTCTCAATTCAGTTTAGATGTATTGCTCTCCTCCAACATAATGGAACTAAAATGACAACAATTGGCAGGCAAAGTCGGAAATAATTCAAATGAAGCCTGATATTGGAAGTAATTTTTTATAGTAACTAATGTAACAGCTGTCTCAAGCTTGCTTCAAAAAGAGAGTACCACTTTTAAGAGGCTGCCATTTCATAATTTTTTTCACTTATGTACATCATCTTTTAAGTTTTTATCATGAATATATCTCATTTGTTACAACACATTTTAAGGAGGAGATAATAATAATTTTAAGGAGATCATGTACAAAATTATATAGATATAGGACATAAAGCAAACAAATTGCGTATTTGATGTTTTTCCTTTCTGACACAAACAAAGCACTGAAAGATGCGATTCATGCAGGGTGGAGTACTACCACACACAACACAAATTGAGTATCTGGAATTATTGTTCTAAAGCACCGGTAATCCTAATTTGCACCTACAAATAAACTACAGTCAAACTTGTTTAAACCGAGTTGTTTGGGAAGCACAATTTTGTACAGTTTAAATAAAAACCTTGTTTTTCAGTTAAATTACATATGCTAAGAAGAGTCAACAAACAGTGAGTAAAATGTCAATAATGTCCCAATCCATGTCCTTCTTTATTCCTTAAGGTAGGCAACAGTCACATTTGTTTCAATTTTAAAATACAAGTAAAGCACATATATGTTGTTAGTCTCGTAAGTAAAATTCCAGAGCTTTTTTTAAAAATAATTTACCTTTCGATGCCCAAATTATCGCTTTAAATTGTTTGTCATAATTCATTCCGTTTAAACATTCAAAGGTGTTGTTTCTGTCAATTTAATCATATTTCTTAAAAAAGAGGGGGAAAACGCGAGTTTAATTC
Organism: Clione limacina; assembly: GCA_032362205.1. Taxonomy (NCBI): domain Eukaryota; kingdom Metazoa; phylum Mollusca; class Gastropoda; order Pteropoda; family Clionidae; genus Clione; species Clione limacina. Next base: position 4,086 of record JAUUEB010409192.1, read on the forward strand.
AACTTAATCGCTTACGTCTTAACAAGTTTGACTGTATAGGTGCAGGTTTGATAGTTACTCAGACATAAGGTCAAACCTATGCCAAGTTTTACAGATCAGTTAAGGGTTTAAAAATTGTGACTCTCAAAAGAATTTGATAGATGAATGATTCTTTCAAAAAAACACTATAAGCATAATAATACATGTGAACAAATACATGAATAGAACAGAACAACAATGATGTGCATCTGAAAAAGTCACTGGTTTGTAGGATTTCTGCAACAGTTATGTTTAAAACACAATATACTATATTTGAGGAAGTTTATAATGAAGTTGAAGCTTTGACTACGACAAACACAATCAATTAATGGAAGGCAACAAGAAAACAGGGTAGAGATCTTGTCATACTTCATTGGCTAAATTAAATAGGCAAGCTTTCTACTTTTGTGAGAGAAAAACAGTCTTTTGTTGGTCTCATGATTGAGAACCTTATTAAAATAAGTAAAGAGGGATATAAAAAGCAGCTTTGACACCAGGATAAACAATACATATGTGAAAATCTTCAACAGGATGTGGAACCAATTAGAGATGAAAATATGGACCAGGTGATAATTTCAATCATTTAAATGTAAATAGGAAAGAACCAAATCAGTTTAAGTTTGATTACCGTATATACTTGCTTATAATGCACAACTTTTCCCTCTGAAAAACCTGTGTTACTAGCCGTCATAAAAAAAGTACATGCCAATCTTTGGTCTTAAGTTGACAGAACAAGTTCTCACAACACCTGTGTTTGAATCAGAAGGTTATAATAGTTCCTCTTTGACCACCCATCATCAAATAGGTAAACACACTCCTAATCTGAGAGTCAACTTATAGTTTCAATGAGCCGCCAGTCTCTAATGGCAAACAATATATAATTTCTTATTTATACGTACACTTTGCGACATGCATTTAAAATCTAGCTTCTCTTAAGACCAACATAACTTATAGTTTCATTTGCAACGAACATAACCACATCAGATTAAAATGAGTATACGTCAGTAAATCACTGTTAACTAATTATCTCTATGTTAAGCAATACCTACAAAGTAAGGGCGCATATTATCCACGCAACATAGACATTTAGATGGAATTTAAAGTCAAAGTCAGGATTGGCATAATACATGCATGAGTGTTGTATGCGAGTGTATACGGTACCTTATTCTTAATTGTTGAAATGAAGGTTAACAATGTCTTTGAAAATTGTCATTTAGTGCTGTCCTTTATGTTCAGGTAACCTGTTATATGACAAGAGCTTTGAAAAAAAGGTAAAATTTGCAATCTACTAAAAACTCTTAAGATTCTGTATGTGTAACATATTGAATGATTGTCATCAAAAAGTTGTTCAATGCTCATATGTCATTTTTAAATTTCATCTCTTAAAAACATAAATCCACCATAAGTCAAAAAATTATGAATTAGATTGTTATAAAGAACAACTACAGTAAATAACGGTTAAACTCAAATCCCCAGAACCGTTGTTTGCTTTTGGTTTAGACATTGATTTGGTTATCTATGTTCATCTTCAAGGTGCCAAGTTTAAGGACACCATCTTAGATAGGCCATTAAGGACTGAGGTAACAGACATAAAATAACCACTGTAGTTGCTCTACAGAGAAAATAAAGTAGGTTTTTAGCACCTTTCTCCTGAATGACTTTAAATTGAAGGATTCTTTTTAACATGCTGTCTTATATCAATTTAACATAACACAGAGTTGCCAACCCTCTGAGACAGCACCAGGGAGATTTAAGTAAAAATTAAGGGAGATTGGGACAAAAAACAGGCAGATTTTTTTCTTACGGTGAAAATGAACTTGTCACAACTTTGAAACATCCTTGACAGATATTAAATGTTTCACAGCTTTTGCTATGTACCCTTGGAACTTTCTAAAAGATAACTCTTAAAATCAATGTCATAGCATACTGAATCAAAACCAGGGAGGTTTGGTAAAATATAAGGGAGATCGGCCATAACTAGTAAAAATAAGGGAGTCTCCCAGTTTTTGTTGGTAACCCTGCTCAACAGGTTCCATATTTTTATCCATATATATATATACAGGTAAACAAAAAACTTGTTTATCTGTCAGCAGTAGAATAGGGTTTTGAAAAAATCCAATTTTTTATTTTATCAAAAAATGAAGAAAATGTAACATGAAATGTGTAACTGTTAAAGAATGACTATGTATCAAAGTCTTTACCACATACATGTTGAAACTCAACTCTGCAACTAACATAATGGATCCACTCCAGTTTCATTTTGATTTATATTCTACTGTTAATACATTAATCACTTTTTTGTTTACCTGTATATATGGATAAAATTATTGAAATATGTATTTATGGAACCTGTTAAGTATAACTAATATAAGAACGCATGCAAAAATGGTTGATCAAGGCATTTAGGAGAAAAGTGCAAAAAAACTTATTTTTCTCTGTGGAACAACTAAAGAAGTAACTAATTTTCCTGAGCTTGAGAACACCTTGTGTATAATGGCAAAATTTAACATCTTTAATTGAGGAATTGAGTTCACAGAATGAAATTTTGAAAGCAAAATATGTTTTTTATTCATTAAATATACAGTGTTACACACTTTAACTGAAGTTAAAGATATGTTAAACATTTTTTAAGTCTCAAATTGTTTTCTCTATTTCCACAGTCACCCCCATATCTAAAATTACAGACACTTTGGAAACCGTGATGTTTCACTGTTATGTTTAACTATGTCACAAATTGATGCTTAAACAATAACTTTGTACATGACAACATAAATATTTTTCTTTCATGACTGGCATTGACATTTCTAATCAACCTGTATACAAGCAAATTTATCATGCTCTCAATTATAGAACAGAAATGATTCATATACTGTAAACGTCTTTTTTCCTGTGAGGTTCAACATTTTGCGAATTGTTGGCTACATTATTTCACTAGCAAAAAATCAGGGATGGACTCACGAAATTTACAACCCTCAAAATTTGTAGAAAATTGAAACTTGCGAATAAAGACGTTTACAGTAATCATAATTGACATTTGAACTAGCGAACTTTGTACATTTCTGTCTAAAATGATATTTAAGCATTAGGTCGAGTTTAAATCATAAACTGCATGCCCCAATTAAGGGAGAATCTGTTTTCAAGGTACAAAAAAAGCAGCGAAGGAAATAACAACCTTCAGTACAAGAACTCATTATACGCGATAGGATTGACGATGTGTATCACTCTCCTTTCATATTTGTCGTTTAGAATTTCAGTTTTGAATAATGTCAACTTTGTCTTCAAGAACACTTCTAGCCACCTGGCCTTTTGCAACACAACTACATAGCGACCATGTACAAAGCATGCCTATAAAAGGCTAGAAACTGTTAACATGTTTTTCTAAAATAGTGCCAGAACTATTTTGATAAAAATTTTAAGTCATTTCCAGTGAGGATCGGTAGAATGGTTGAGACAATGAGAGCATCTTATCTGTGGAGGGCCGTAGTGGCTCAGATGCCTTCAAAGCTTCTGGCCACCGTTTGTGATAGTGATCAAGTTTTAGATGCTTCACTGTGACAAGCCGACCTGAAGACAAAACAAGAGGTATTTATCAATTTGAATTTCCATACACATCACATGAAAAGATGGCCCAAAAGTATCTTTAACGATGTGCATAATAAACAGTGGAAAGGTATTCCTTTGAATCTACATCAAGTTACATTGGGCTTAAAATATTGAGACAATGAAGACACTATATTTGAAATACAACCTACTCAGAAAATGTTGAGCAATTACAATTGATATAAATAGAGTCATTATTTAGTATCTTAATTTTCCAACTTAGAATTGTATTAGAGAAGGTGAGTGGGGTGAAAATACCCCCATACTCATCTGTCCCTAAAGGTATCAACAAAGACATTTTGTGCTGATTAATTACCACATGATGAGGTTGTTTGCAAAATCTCAGCGTCATATAAGCATTAACAGTACCCTGTTGCTATGGAAATATTGAAATATGTGTATGTTATAAACTGACATTTCTGGAAAGGTAGACTTGGTGGCAAGTGTATTAAAATGACCATATCTTGGTCAAATAGCAACAGATTTTGATTAACTTGGTCTCAAATGAAAGGGAAAATGTTTCACTAAATGATAATACCATACTCTCATCAAGTTTTCCTGTGATCCATCACATATTAATAAAACAATTAAAAACGAATTTTCTATAAATCTGAAAAAAAAATATGATTTATGATTTTTTATGATTTTTGTCTATAAAAACGGTAGATTCGTCAAAAAAATCAAGACAATCTGTTAGAAGATCAAATTCCCCCCCCAAAAAAAACGGAAAATCCGGAAGAAAAATAGTATCTAGGTAGATGTACTAAAATGGTTATATCTTGATAAAAAATCAACCGATTTTGATGAAGTTGGTCTTAAATGAAAGGTAAGAAGTTCCTTTATTGAAAAGGGAGGGACAAGAGATGGAAAGGAAGGTTCCTGGAATGAAAAAGGCGGTAAATTCCCACCCATGATAAAACATTTAACAAATAACAAGTGCAATCCAAACTAACCATCAAACCACCATCCATGCAAGGCTAGTCTGGCCTTTCCAGCAGCTTCCAAACTGGAGCACTTGAGATAAACACAACCTTCTCTAGACTCTGTGTCCACAAAGATGTGAATGACATGTTCAATGTTCTTCAGCTTTTCCAGGATGGCATCCACCACACATGACTCCCAGTCCTCTTCACTTTCACTAGAAAATAACAACAGATGTAAGCATATAATAATCCTAGGTGGCAAGAACAAACTTATTGTCATAGAAATAAGATGGCAATAATTATCAGTATGTTGACCCTAGAAGTCCAATGAAAGGAGAAAACTTAATGTACACTCGTAAATCTATTTGCTAAGAGGTAACAGTACCTACGAACATCAAAACACTTCCTGGCAAGATCAAAAGAATATAACACAAAATTGGTTAAAAGGTAATTATAACTGTGATTAATTAGGAAATATTTTCAGGTATAAGAAGACAGTCAAAGCAGCTACCCAGGCTCCATTTTTCAAGACCAACATTCAAATCCATATTCTTGCCTTAAATTGTTTACAATTGTATTTCTTATAGTCCTGGCTAAGGTCATAACTTCAAAATATACAAATACAAACGATGTTTTTTTTATGCAGACATATGTACGAGTATATTTTTGGAACAATAATGTATCTGATTTATACCATACAATGTGTGATATTCTCCATGATAGTAATTTGATAAATATCTATAAATATGAAGCTATAAAGATGCCATACATTGTATAAAATGTTGCAAATTAATCTTTCGTCTCTGGTGTCAATTCCATGGTTGCCACAGAAATCTGAGAGCCTTTACTGAGGGCTGTTTTTAGAAGACCCCTTGCTGAGGGCTAAGACCCTTCTCAAGAGGGCTATTTTGGTCTTACTGAGGGCTGTTTTGGTGTTTTTAGAAGACCCTTCTCAAGAGGGCTGTAGAATGTGGCAACCCTGCATATAATGAAAAATCTATCAATTTGGGAGAATAAAATTGAGTTGAAGTGATGATAACAAACAAAATAGTAATGTTTTTGTTGGATAAATAACTTACAGCCAGGCTCAAGGTCGTGTCTATCATTTAGAGATTCGTGCTAAGACTGGATTGCCCAGTGTCAGTATATTGTACGAGAAGTGCTACACTCAGCACGTAAATGTGTCTTGAGTGGCACAGTATATTACCTTCCTTGTGTTAATAAAGGCTGAAAACACATAGCAAAATGTTAAAATAATATATGATAGACTTACCCCCACTCGACGTCATCTTGTGCAGTTGCCTGGATACAGATGATGACAACTTCCTGTGCCAAGGGATCTGTGAGCAGTGATTGGTCAATTCTGCCTAGTGACGTGAGACACGTGTGTACCACCATACATGTGTAGTTACACACTTTACTGTCTGGATGCTTCAAGAGAAATCTGAACAAGAACAAATACAATGTTAATCTTATTTCGTTGATGTTTGTTTTTTTATAGACTATCAAATAAACAGTGAATCCTATTGTGCGGCTCCGGCCTTTTTGACTCCATTCCTATTTTTTCATTGTTAAATTTCAAGATTGCAAAAAAGCGTTGCATACCCAATAATTTCCATTTTTGCACTCATGAACACCTTTTTGGTTTTTGGACAGACCCTTCGGGCAATTTTAAAAACAGACCCTTCGGGCAATTTAAAAAAAAGGAACGAAAAACACCCTTTTCAACCTTTTGAAGTGGGGAAATCAAAAACAAAATCCCATGCGGCGGTAATGTCATGATGCGGGCGGTGATGAGAATCTAGTCATTTTTGTTATCTGGCCTTATGTAGAAATTATTACTCCAGACCAATAAGTTTACACTTTTGGTATTCCCAGGAACAAAGCTTTACTTGGCTATACTTTTGGTCTCTTTTGGTATAAAAAGAACTCCGTTTCCAGCTTTAAAAAAAACTTCCATCAAATTGTACTTATCTGATTGCCGTTTTTATAATATTTAGTTATAAAGAAAAGTAATAACTCATTAACAGTTACAGTTATCAATATCGGTAATATATAAAAGATTATGAATTAAAAAACTTTTTTTACAATGGCAGTTTTCTGTTCATCATTACAGGGCCTAAAAAATGACATTATTTCATTAGATCTGTATCTTAGGTGGGATATTCTTGCAACGGGTAGAGTTAGAAATGTTAGTTTTCTGAAGTGATATTCGAAGAAACGTCTTAACCTGTGAAATCGGTTGACGTTTGTTTAAACGATTTAATTCATTAGCATTCATTTGTTTTTAACTTTGTTTGACTTTAAAGAAAAGTTGTTAACTGGAGATTGGTCCACTGACTGGAAACTGCAGGAATTCGTTACGCTGCACAAGAGTGATAATGTTAAGGACTGCAATAACTACATAACCATTGACCTCATCAGCCATGCAAGTAGGATCCTACTAATTGTCATTTTAAATGGAATTTTGTTTTTAATTTTATTTAACAATTGATCTTGCTAAATGCTTATATGTGCACTGACACATGGCAATGATATTCTAAAAAATATCAGCTTCATGTCACCTATAAGATGTGACAACCCATGGTACATAACTTGACGGGGACATTTACAGAAACTACACTCGTTTATTCAGAACTGTTGAAAGCGTTTCTTGCTAAGCTAATTTTACGTTTTTGCGAATCTTTTTTCTACCTTAATCATACGATTTTATACCAAATGTCATCATGGCCTATGTAAGGAGTTGAGCTTTTAGATATAAAAACGTCTTATAAGATCTAGTGGACAAACACCATAGTTAAAATCTAAATTGGTAATTACTACATTTACAAAATCATTGAATATACACCAATCATAACATCTTAAATATGTGTCATTGAATATACATCAATCAGAAAATCTTAAATATGTGTCAGATAGGGGAACATCACAGAACTTGTCAGAATAAAACAAACTTATCTCATAAGTTTTATTTCTTTATTCTCCATTCAATCTAATCACGACAACCAATCGTTCGAAATATCAAAGACTGATTAATGTTTCATTAGGTTGAAAACTGTCTTTAAAAAATATGTTTTTCTTCCATGAATCTGAGCTCTCTGTATCTCTGTTAGCAAGTTCAATGGCCAGAATATATTTATTAGCTGTCTAACGCTTCTTTACTTTTATCATTTATTCATATGACAAATTGCTTGCTAAAGGCCATTTCCCCCTAAGGGGGCTACACTCAAGACGGCATCAGGTCATGCTGAATGATTAATGAATGAAATGATTAACGATGCGTTATTCAACGTCTATACAAAAACAATAAATACATTACATTCTTTCCTCTTATTTGGGAGGATTGTTATTTTCAATGTGTCTATTCTTTTCTCTTTCTCTCTGTCTGTCTCTGTCTGTCTCTCTGTCTGTCTGTCTGTCTGTCTGTCTGTCTGTCTGTCTGTCTGTCTGTCTGTCTGTCTGTCT
>JAUUEB010409414.1:0-12088 GCA_032362205.1 Clione limacina
TATTGGTCTAAGGTTTTCTGGGGGGGGGGGGGGCTACCGGCTTGCCTGGTTTCTGAAGCAGAATAAGGGTATCCTCACCTATGTTAATGGGCTGCCCTTGAACAAAATTCAATACACCAAAATATTTATAAAAAAGGCAATTTTGACATTTTCGTTTTTTGTTATGACAATTTGATCAATTGGAGATTTATTTCTACGAAAATCAATTACAGTTTTCTAGTTTTCTTGACATTAAGGAAATGGTAATGGTTATCACATCAGTCTACAAATGTTTCTATCTTTTCTCTTTATTGAGTTTCTGATTCTTATCGAGCCTTCAATAGTTGAGTTGTCTGAAGATTTGATTAGTTTCGTCTTATATCATACAGTTATGCAGCAAGTTGACTTTTGGGTAACACCAGGGGGCGATAGTAGTTTTTAACAGCGATGTAGAGGAAAATGAATTTTTTTTTAGATATTTCTTATTTTAGATATTTCTTGGATTTAAGGGTTTTACTTATTATTTTATATGATCCGTTGATCTGAGGGGGAGGGGGTGTAGATATTTGAATAACTATAAAACACGCTTTTATTGAACAGACCCTCGTACTTACCTCGTTACAATTACTTGCTTCAGTTATTGGTGTAAATTGTAATCAAAATTGGACAAAGGATGCAACCTTGAGGTTACCCAGTGTTTGTCTTTATATGTTTAGTTGATATAAGGTTGTTGGATTGGGAACGGTCGTGACTTCACGACAATTCCCTAATGCCCCAAATAAAGTATTTAACAAACAAAAGAACGACGAAAAGGTAGTTCGTTTCCTCAACTTTGTCCAATTTTAAGTGCACAGCGTCAATTTTCGGTTGGATTTGCTTGTTTTTCATGTCTCTGAGATAATGTTTTGTGTATGGTCTTGTGAATCGTATGTCAGCATACTAACTTATATCATCATTCACATACACATCACCTACTCTTTTATTATAACCAACAGGCTTTGTCATGCTGTTCTTAGTTCGCTCTTAAAATGTGGTGTTTGAAGATCTTTTTGCCATCCCGCATATTATGTGAGTTGTTCAGTGAGTGAGTGTTATTGTTTAGTGCCTTAAGCAACACATGAAGTTTAAATGAAAATCGATTCCCACATTTATTGACAAAAATACTGTAGTTCAGTGAAAAGAGGCAGCCGGCAGCACTCATCAATCCTGGTCGAATTTGAACACGTGCCCTGTCGCTTTCGAACGCAAGTTGGTTACCCACCGGGCATCCACGCTCCCTAACTCAAATATGTACACATTGCATTAACTGCACCAAAATAGAAAAAAAGTTCCAGCACATGAGAGCCAACATATTGTGAAATACAAAAAAACAAACATTCAAGCATTGTTTATGGTATATCAGATGAATTATATATTAGATTGGCCAAAAAGCAAACTCCGATATCAATTTTTTATTTTTACCACTAATACTAATACTATGGAAGAAGATAAAACGGCTTTTGTCTTTTTCTTCTTTGTCAAGGCTTTGGGTTTCCAGAACCTTTAAAGCCAGAGTAGCTTGGATTATTTGACACCGAACCTTTAACAAACGGACTTCTGGTTACTAAATATTAACCAGAAGCACAAGTAGAATGTTTCATGTTACTTTTTTCTCTCAATTCTGATTTAGTGTCAAGTAAAATAATGTTAAATATAAATTTAAATCCTCTAATATGTAATACGTATGTTCAGTAACCAAAGGTAACAAGATACTTGTAAACAAAATATAATCTGGTGATCAAGATAGAAAAGGGTTAAGTGACCAGTTAAATGAAGCATCTTGAATACACACCCTCCGCTTTTGGATTTCAAGTATAAATGCTATTTTATATAAATCCTATTATTAGTAATATGCGTCTCCATTAACCAACGGTTGTGAACAGAATTTGTGATCATGATAAGTGGCCTGTTAAATGAAGCAAGCAAAAAGACCATATTGGTTTGGTCTTCAAGCTTTTTAATGAGACCTCTAGGCGTTCACTAGTTATTCCGGGACACCAGTTACATAGTGAGAAGTGGAATATTTTCATCTGGTCTGTGTTTATAGTGTTTTTTCATGACTATTCAATGCGCTTTACAATGACAGAAGTAAAATCACTTTTAAACTAGCTTGAGTGCATACATATATACATTATACGTATATACATAAACAAAATGAACCTTACATAAACACTTTTTTATATGTTTGTCTGTGTGTCTGTTTACACGAAAACTTGAAGATATTACTTGATTCATTTTTATGTTTAGAGGGATGGCATAGAAAAAGTATATAATCTTTGCTATTTAAATGCAGACATATTTGTGTAAAACTGACTGAGTTAAAACATTAATTGTCTTTTTTACTGTATGTTCGTTGTCGATTTAGCAAACATGCGACTGTCAAATATTCAGAGGTAATAATCTGAAATCTTGGCTCTTGGAGTGAACTTTTTGACAGAGTTACGGCCATTGAGATTTTGTGGTATATGTTCTTTGATAGTTTTGTCCCCTAAATGATGTTTTTTAGGTTTTTGAAAACATATTATTTTGACAGAGTTAAGTGCCTTTGATGATTTTACGTATGGCCACCAAGCAGCGGACGCATTGTTATAAGTATGACCGTCAAATCTTGCACATATAATTTCCTTACTTTCTAAGCAAGCTTTACATTATGTCGTGTATTTAGATCTGGTGTCAAAATGTATGACTCTGAGAACACCCATCTATAGGGTGTTGTGCTTAAAGTTGAAACAAAAAACTTGTCTCTGATATTCGTGGATGTACTCTCTACGAGTACTCATTGTTTCTAGTTCATTCTGTTTTTATTAGTATATCTAAATTAGAGAGTTTGGATGAATTCGATCGTACGCAGGTGTTTTTTCTTACAACTATTTCCCACATTAGAAGTTGGTAGTAATGTAAGTTGGTCGTTCCCCATTATAGAGTGCTTTGCTGTTCTCAAACAGTTTTCTGTTCACCATGTGCTCGAACAATTTGGTTAATAGTCAATTGAAACGTCAAGCCGGGAGGCACTTTATGTGAGTATCTAAGGAAAGCAACAAGCAGGGTTGTCAATGAAAGGTCAGTCTTTGTCGAATAGAGTTGCAAATTATTCATTGTTCTCCTTCTTCTTCTTATCATGATGGAAATCGTTTACGGGGTATAATAAAGAATTTAATAAATCTCATTGTCTCACAAGTGGCACTTGTACATCATGAAATAATGAACTCGCAAGCTCTTTCATTATTACAGAATGTACGCGTGCCACTTGTAAGACAATAAGATTGATTAAATACATAGTAATGATCACCCTGTAAGGGTGCTTATATTTCTAATCACTGGTATTTTCTTAGGCAAAACAATAATAATTAATTTCAAAAGCAGTGGTGCCAACGATCACAATTGTCAGTTTTCTTGTTCCTTACTTGAAACAATTTAATCAAAGTATGTGTATAAATATAACATCAAATATTCATGAAACTATTGAAGATGAAGACAAGCATTTTTGCAGATTCAAGAAACATTTTTGAGAACATTTTATAAGACATTAATTTGCAACCGGATATGCAATACATTTTAAATATAAAATGATATCCTTTTGGTCTTTGAAAACCTTATGTTGGGAGTTTATGACGGATGATGAAAGGTAAACATAGTACACTTGTTTCTGATGTCTTTAAAGCTTATGAAGAGATGTTTTGAAAAAAGAAATCATATTATTGACTAAGATAAAAATGCAAGTAGCACTGTATGTTATACATTGTATGTTGTACTTTGCTGAAAACTCAAGAAAATAAGAACTTTACTACATCGAGGGTATAAAAACAAGACTCTGTCTGTGGTATTGGATAATTTTGTATGGTATCGGTCTACATAGATAGCTCTCCTCTGCCTTGCGACCCGCGGATCAGCCAATAAACACCGCTTTATATGCAAAGACGGTCACTGTCCGAAGAACCAATTTACGTGAAGATGATTTGATTAAGAAAACAATTGTTTTCCAGATGTCTAATCAGATACAGTTTGTCAGCTAATCATGTCTGACTTGTTGTTTGGGAGGATTTGGAATGGTAACTAACTCTCAATTATTCAGAACAACAAATGTGTTTACAATTCTTCAATTTCCATTTAGTTCGGTGTTCATATGGAGTGTTGTGACTCTATTTGTTTTTTTAAGACACCCATAAAATGTGTTTGAAGTTTTAACGATTACAGTTTAGGAAATTCTATTAAAGGCAATGGTATTGCTACAAAAGTGGCCACCTCATGCAGAGAAAAGGTGAGTTAAAGTTGTTTTCTCCCATTCCAACAATTGACGTTGTGCTCAGTATACGGAGTATTTCTATATTTAGATGATTGTCAGTTACGACTTTCTGGATTTTGCATGCAATGTGATATTTTTAGGGACTTGAATTTAGGTGATACGACACGTCTCTTGAAACTTGAAGTCCATATTTCATCCTCCAATTATTCGAGGGAATTCGACATCTTGGAACTTAGAGTTTTTGGTCTTCTGCGAACATGTCTTATATGATATACGATTCAAATCATTTGTTCCAATGTCCTAGATTCTAGATAATGTGATCAACGTTGCCGATTTATTATTGCTACCTCAAATATGTTAGTGCGGTTGATCCAGACAAGGATATAAGGATAATATATTATGTGTTTATCACGGTCATATCCGTCATAGGCAAGCTTGCACACTCTTTACCTGAGTATCCAAGCATAGCAGTAATTTAATTTTATCGATGTTTTCCTATACATATTTTTGATGACGTTAAATTTAAGTAATGCTGACATGGTACAATAAGGATATATTTTCTTTTACAAAGTGTCGCGTTTAAACTCTATCTCACATGTTTCTAGTTAATATTAAAAAGGCCGTCAAAATGGTGAAATACAGAGTACTGTATGCATTACATCCTGAAAACAATAATTTATCAGAGGCAGTTGTGCAGCAAATAAGACTTACGGTAAAATTACTTTCAATAACTGACTCGTGGGAGTCATAGCAATTTATTGTCTACATTAAAATACTTTAGATTTCTTAGGAAGTAAAAGTGTTGTTTAATCCTGTCCATGGGCGTAGGGAGGGGGGCAAGGGGGGCACTCCCTCTGGATTTTTGAATAGATGTTGATTTCTTCATGATCCTTTAAAATGCACCATTTTGCAACATATTTTTCAAAATTTTCGGGGCCAAGCCCCGATTTTACCATAATTATACTTTATTACAATTAGAAATATAATCTTTAAGCCATCAGACGTTCTTAAATGCACCTTTTCATTTCCAAAATTCCCCATAACCTATATTATAGATAAACCCTACCAATAAATGATTTCCGTACGGTCAATTTTTTATTCCTTATTTCCCCACCGGATTACAAAATGGCTTTAAAATGCGCAATTTATCATCCATATTTCAAATTTTCGACTCGCTTCGCTCGGCTCATACCACCAACTCTGCCATGAAACATGTCTGGCTCCAATTATGCACCATACTTCTTTGCTCGTGATTATCATACTAGTAGAGGTTTTTAACTTGTTTTTAACTATTTTACAAATATCTCCAATATGTTTTTGGTACCATTGATGAGTATATAAACGCTTTTTTGGCGCTTAGCCAGGGGGTCATGGTGGAAAGTCGCCGCCTCTCATTTGAGATCCAAAATGCTTTAAATGTGCACAATTTTTAACCAATCTTAAAAATGTCGGCAGCTTCGCGGCAATTGCTTTGATAATATGCTCTTGAACGCTCTAAATTTGCATCATTTTAAACCAATTTAAACAATGTCGGCTTTGATAATAGGTTCCCTCCATCCATTTCAAAATCCTGGCTACGCGCCTGCACCCCCTCCCCCTACATGGCTCGGACGCTCGGATTGGAGCAAACACTGTTCAATATATTTTTGAAAATGTTGCCCCCCTGGACAAAGATCATGCCTACGGCCATGCTCATGGTTCCCCGTGCGTTTGACTTCACGATTGAAAACATTGACACATAATTCAAATACAGCGTATTTGTATATTAATGATTACTAACAGTAAAGTAAGGTATGGCTGTATAGATAGGCATTAATACATTTCAAAAATATAACTCATTAGTCTAGTTATTTTGACATCAGACAAAAAAACGTACTTCAAAGATGACTGACTAGGATGCTTATAAAAACATAACACGAAAATGTCAAAATGTTATTGTTCTACCTGTACAATTGTAGAGACATTTGGCGTTTAAAGGTCACTTTGTTTTGTTTTAACTTACTTGTACTCTGGTCAAATTAATCTAAAAACGATCATCTTCTAGCAGCATATAGAAACATTTGTGTGAATTATGTAACATGTTCCTGTAAATCAAACATTGGCTTGTACCAAAGTAACCAAAGATGACGCTACTGCAGAGCACAAACCCCCTTGTCTCGTGATAACGGATGTCATCCAGGATCAACAATGTTTCAAATGAGACCAATAACAACAATAACTATAAGGTCTTGCGGATAAATAGCATGTTTGTTGATATCAACACGACAATGAGTACAAACGAGATCATTGTGCTAGAGATATAGACACGTCAGGTGTAAATTGTACCACTCAGGACAGCTGCTGTTTGTATTTGGTAAATATTATAAGGTTAAAGTGTGGTTGTTATTTTAAAAACAGACAGTTTTCTGAATTTTGAAAATGGTATTTATTTAGAATTATTTTCGTGTTTTTCATATAAAATTATTAAAAACAATTGAACTATGATGCTATAATGATAAAAACAAACTGATAATTTTTAATCATATTCTGCAAGCACTCATTGTCAAAACCATACACTGTTTTCTTCTGCTAAGTCTTCGACTTGGGTTAACAACATTTGTCACGTCATCAACATTCGTGAGGTCACGAATACTACGAATAATTATTAGTTTGTTTCATGAGCTATTTTTGAATGTCAGATTTTCAAACAAAGTATAACTTCATCAAAAAAGGGAACGCAAATGATGTTCCAAACAAATGTGAACTTCCTTAATCTCACACGGTGTTAGATAGACCAGTAGACGCCCCGTTCTCCGAACGTATAATACAGATTTCAAAATGATGAAGAACAATAAAAAATAATTATAACCAACGTGGGGCTAAAATCAACGACCCCGTGATTAAGAGTCTGGTGCTCTACCGACTGAGCTAGTCGGGTTACTGATAACATACAACACAAATCACCTTGTGTGTTTGTACGTACCTAGAGTTTTTAATCGACCTAGTTTTATCGTAACTCTTTCTATCTTTTTTTATTCTCCAATAACGCACAAACTAGGCTTTAGACAAAAAATGAATATCGCTACACGATCTGCAACACATGAATCTATAATAAAACAATCACTTGTCGATTCAAAACTTCCTAGGAAAAATGTGTATAGACCCCCCGTTTTAAACTTTCCTATCTCCATTATAATAAGATGTTATGCGTTTTAATTGTATGTTGAGAGTGTGTGTTTCTGGATATATTGTTGATATGTATTTATTTTTTCATTTCTGTTTTGTTCTTCCACTTATACTAAAACTTGTTATTATTATTATTTGAACGATAATACAATGTGTCAATATCAAGACTTCCTCTTCTTCTCCAAGTCGCAGGATCACATGATTCAATACACTTTTATATAAGGGTTATCTTTTTATTTGCTTTGGTTTGTATAAGAGTGATCTTTGTTATCAAGACATGTATTCATGTGTCTTTGATTAATCGGACTTGACTCATTAATACACTTATTAACCTAGAAAAGGAGTTATAGTAGAGATTTCAGATGTCTTTCTTTGACGATGGAACGACAGCGTGTTTGCAAAAAATAAACAAAGACATTTAGCAAAATACTCAAAGGGGACACTACTCCGATTTTAAGTAGATTATTCACAAAATTGTAAAAGCTGATTTTAGATTCTTATTAGAATAGCCTCTTTGCAAGATTTCAGATACTTAACTCTGAACATTAGACCACAGCGTGTTTTTGCCAAATTGATAAAGAACATATAGCAAAGAAACTCCATAAGGGCTATAACTCAATCAGAGTTTCACAAATATTTCTGAATTTAAATAGAAAACATTTATTACTTGGTCGATATTATCCGTCCGTCCAAAAATTAAGGAGATCCAAGCAAAATTACACAAAAGTAATCACGTAAACAGACACATACACAGACAAGAAGAAATATACCACCCCAAAATATAATTGTGCGTGGAAAAATTATACGGGTATCAAATCTTTTATATCTCTAAAAGCCCACTGAGTGAACTATAATAAGTCAAAGTAACTAACAATAACACTTTTTGATAATTGAATTATTTTAATTTTTTAATGTATTTTAGATTTTTTTTAGAAATGAGAATTGAGCAGCGGTTGGTAGTTTCATGGCGCTTGGTATTTAGACATTTGTACTAGAAAAAACGCCAGTAAGTATCGTACCTAAACCCCACTTTAAAAGGTGAAAAAATAAATGAAGTTTGTGTTAAACATTTCATATATTTGTGTATTTACTTGTGGTGTATGAGGTTTGAGATTTGACACTTGACACCCAACAGTCAGACTTCAAATGCAAAAAACGTACGACGAGCATTCCTCCTCTCTTTAGATAAAATCTTGGTTTTTTGAGAGGAAAGAATGTTCAATGAGCTAGCAGTTTTCTTGAAACAAAAATCTGACATCTTATTATAGCTATCTTGACACATGTCGTTTTATTTCCATGTATCTACTTTTAATTGGTAAAATGAGTCAACTCAGAACTGCTGTTTGATGTCATCAGAAGAAAGCTAAATGATAACTTTATTTATCACATTATCTTGTTATATTTTGAACGTATTTTCTTAATTTTTGAATTTTACGTTAACAAGTTGAAGAAAAATATGTGTGACTGTCGTTCTCTTGTACTATCTCATCAAGATGGTCGCTCAGATATCTTAATGGTGAAGTTGTTCAATTTATCAGATGCTAGTCACAAGTTCCAAGTCCTTTAAACAATGATAATTGAATAGTAGTGTAGCTCTGCCCCTGGTATTAGAGAGTTCGTTATAAGACTGGTTAATACACTGAACGTACTGTGTGACATGGTAAGAGAACTTGTATCAACAAAATCATGTGTAGTTTTGTCATGATAAACCCAAGCATGGATTATCACTTTATAAGGAAAACCATTATTGGTAAGGGGTCATGAGGAATATATATGTGCATAATATTGCTCCCCAAGAGAATGACAGAGACGGTAAAAAAGATTACCATGTGTAAATTTCGTATGTAAAGGAAACATTTAAACTAGAGTTGAAGTCAAATCAATTATGTTTGTTACAACCACTGTCTGTCACAGAGGGGAGACTGTTGTATGACTACTACTGATATATAGTACTATAAAACGGGTGGTCGAACACGGACTCAAACCAACTCATAAAAATCGAGACCATCGAATGATCATGAACAGGTGAGCCAGCTTCAACAATAAATTAAATCCTGTGTTCTAAATGTCTTAGACAATATCTGCTTATACCATTGCCATTCTATGTATTTAAAAAAAGCTTGATTTTTTACAGTCCGTTATCTATCAAAGCGTGAATTGAAGTAATGTAAAATAATGATATAGTATATTCTTAAATCAAAGAGATAAAAATAAATTTCCGAGCATTCCAAACAGTCCCAAAGCATATTTATTTCTGGTTTGCTTTTGAACAAATTGACACACGAAACACACGAAACACACAAAGAAACTAGAAATATGAGTACCCAGATATATTACAAATACGATACTATTTACACCGAAACATTTCATTATTGTACCATGTCAGCATTATTTAAATATATTTCTATCAACATTTTTATAGAAAAACATAGACAATTTAAATTACTGCTTTGATTGCAATCAATAATACGCTTAACTGATTCAGGAAAGAATTGTACAAATATGGATAGTGCGCCAAGTTAGTTAGTGAACACATCATGTACGAAAGGCGAAAGGCTTGCATAAGGTGTGAAACCATTGTGTTCCGGTTATATTCATGAAACGTTTGGATCAGTGTTGAACTTTTTATATTGAGATAATAGGATAGCTTATTTATCTTTGTTCATATTCAAGTTGACCAACACCATTGCTTTTTTCTGGCAAATCAGTTTTTCATTTTTATATTAATCATTGACTTAGCGTCTATGCCAGAATCAACATATTTATTTTGTGTATTCCAAAATAATATATTTTTGAGAACACCCCAAGACACAAAGACAATACAAGTTAAGACGCCAAAATCTAGCCCTTGCATAAAAAGCGAAAGAGGCACCTTATCAAATAACATTTTGTGAAAGCTTATCTTTCTCATGCGCCTATGGAAAGTCTAAGATAATCTTCATATTTGTAAACACAATTTCTTATCATAAAATGCCCTTTGTTATGAGAGGCCAAGGGAAGACAATGTGCTCACACCAGGTTGTTATGAAAATATATTTATCATAAGGGCAGACACGCGATGGTTTGAATCTGATAAAATATTAACCGGATGTTGCATCAAATTTCAAATTATATCCTTCTTTAAGTTTTATTTTATAACAGATCCTTAACAATCAGAGGTAGAACAAGACGTGTTCTAATTCACATTCATATAGAAGTTTTTATGTTCAATCAATAGTCTTTAGGTTTCTTAGAAAAATATGTATACGCAAGTAATTGTAAGTTTATGCATTTATCCTACTTCTTAAATTTGTATTCCCAGATTTTGTGTGAGTGACAAACCCGTCATCAATGTATGAGATCTATTGTATTTTGAATCAGGCACGTAGCTAAGTGGTTTAGGGAATACCCTTTACCCCCCACATCGATCAAAAATTCTCTAGATTTGCACATTTGTCTCCTTTTCATCAAAATCCTGGCTTTGCACCGGTTTTCAATAAAAACGTGAAGTATGTGGGGCGACCCCCCACTGGTGTTGTCCTTGATTATCGTCCTAGTGACCTCAATTGATTGAATTTAGATTGGTCATAGGAAGGTATGATGTTTTCTGGTTATTCCCTACACTGAGTATTACATACAAGTAAGTGACGATTGTGTTTGTGCGTTTGTTTGTCTTTTGGTGAACATGATAACTCAAATAATATACAACTAATTGATGTTAAATGTGTTAAGATCTTATAAATCAACACGATAAAGACACATATGTTATTCCAGCAATATTTGTTAACAGTTGAAAGAGTAAGGACATTTTATGTATTTTACTATATGATCCAATGCCACTTTGTGTCAAGGTGCTATATTACTGAGAGAGCTTTCACTTCCGTTGAACTCTGATGCGAGGGAACGGGAAGTTCCAATAAATTCATCGAAATAAAAGTCTTTGGTTGTAGATTATAAAATTGCTTTGTCGTGGTTGCGTTTATTGTGCCTGCGTTTTTGTGTTAATAGGTTTATGTATAAGGAATTATAAATGTGTTACTTTTTATTATATTTTTTTTCCCTATATATGATCGTTCTACATGGTGTTCTTTTTTACGCAGAATTTGCTAATTTGCGTTAATATTCTTTTTTTTTACATAGTGTCGGGTTTGTTCTCCATCTAAAACTCGTGTTTCTAGTTACATTTATTGGGATGATGTCTTTGGCGCCTTAACTTTCACACGTGGCCTATGGTTTATCGTCCATATCCGATAGGAGTAGGGACTACAACATATCTACCTAATAGGATTTTTGGCTTGCATGCGCGTTGTGCTCTTGAAATATGTTTTGTATAAGCGATAAGTACGGTCCCCACGTTACCTTTTTGGCAATCTTTCACATACTGTTAAGCATAAAATATGCTTAGCTGTAATCATTTAACTGTTGACTTATTGAACCACAATATTCAAAGTTCTAACCCTTATGACCACAGTAAAACATGTATCGGAAATGGGTCAAACGATGTAACTAAGAGTCAAATGAACAATCCAAGTGGCAACTGTTCATAATGTATCCGTAACATGATCCCAGGCCTGCTAGATCATGGGTTGGAAGTTGATTTAAAAATATAATTTATAATAAAAAAATAAGTTTGTTTGTTCCACAAGTTTGCTCCGCAAATTGGATTTTTATGACCCAGATGCA